>CANXYC010781274.1:0-31580 GCA_948193065.1 Aleurites moluccanus | reverse complement strand
CTATATCATTGAATTGATGATTGGAACCTTGCCCTAAAATCACATTGTTGGCCGAACCATGTTTACTATTCATGGCCTTTGATTTTCTTTGATTTTCCTTTGAAATTCCATGCTAATTTGATCCCATTTGATGATTGTTTAATTGTGTTTCTTGATGCCTATACCTTGTTTGCCAAAGTGACTTTGTGTTGATTGAATTGGGCAAGTCAAGTTTGCACCAAAACCTAACCTATTGGCTTGCCATTGTATGCCCACCAAGTGTTCGATGAAATGCCTAGTTCATTTGCCATTTGCCTATTGGTTTGTATGCCATCGACCTACCAATTGACTGTCATTGTCGCCAGCGACGTTGGCATGCCAATTGACCTACCATTTTTCGCTACCGAATCAACTTTTGTTTCATGCCTTTCCTTATTGCTAAACCTTTTATCATTGATTGTATATTGTATACAGCATTGCCATTGTTCATATTGATAACTGAACTGATTGATATTGAACTGATTGTTATTGGACTGATTGATATCTGGATGCCATTGTTGCTTATGGTATCCCTTGCTATTGACCCTTATATGGTTTGGCAGAGTTACCGATCCGACAGGGTAATGGGGAAATACTGTCGGCGATGTGCACATTGTATTACTGATACCCTAGCTAGGAGGGGTTATGGTCCTGGCCATAGGGCCTAATTAGTCTTATGCTCACTGGTACAGATATGATACTGGAGACCTACATGGTCCATACTAATACGGATTACTGGAGATTGTATAATTTCTTTTCATATAGTTCATCCCTTTATCTGTCTTTCCATATGATACCAAGCCTATATTGTATTCTTTGGCTATATTGTACCTTGATATTGTTTTTGCATATTGTTATCTTATTGACTGATACCATTATTGATTTGATGCTTATTATTTATTGTGATGCATGTAAATTCACCGAGTATCATCTATACTCACTATTTCATTTTTTACCCATTTCAGGAGAGGAGTAGGTTACAGATTCCTGTCTACTGTCATCCAGGGATATCTGCAGACAGTTATCTGATGTATATATTTTGACATTCTGTATATTTATTTTGGTATTCATTATCTAACTGCTCCATGGAGTATGTATGGGTTAGCTAGGAAATGAACATATGTATATATTGATGATGATATATTGAGTTATATGATGATGCATGATATGATATATGATTGTTACAGCCAATTACAGAATGATTACAGAATGCATGACAGAATAACAGAATGGATGATAACTAATTAATATGAATAATCTATTGTGGTTTATAAATTGTGCATGTGATACTGGGTTCTACGGGTGCCGGTCGCCATTGGCATTTCCGGTGCCCTAGAATCGTCGCAATCCGGGAAACCAGGTTGTGACAGAGGTGGTATCAGAGCACTAGGTTACAAACTGTGAATCTAGGTTATAGATGAATAGTGACTGAATTGCAGAGGAATAGTGACTAAGTACAAAATGGAGTAGAATTAAGTATACCATGGAGCATAGGATTTCTTTTGTCGCCCTTTGTTGTTATCGTCTGTTATATGTTATTATTCAACGTTTCTGTCATTTTCTAAGACTGTTTCCTTTTTTCCCGATAGATTACAAAGATGTCTGACGATAGAAACAGAGATACCAGGGAGGCAGAGGTTGCCTTTAATGATTCATTGGTTAGAGAGATAGCAGTATCAGAGGGTCCATCCAGATTTTGATGGACTACAAAGGATACAGAGAGGGAAGATGACCCCTGGAGAGTGGAGATGATGAGGAGGATGATGGAGTTATGGATAGACTTAGCTTATTTGAGGCGGGAGAGACAGCAGGTACCTCCACCACCTGCCCCAACAGTAATGCCTCCACCTGTAGTACCCGAGGCAGTGCCAGTGGCACCTGCTCCTGTGCAGCTAGTGGGGGCTCAGAGGGAGCCAGCTGCACAGGGAGGCCGAGGAGTGATTGATGAGGGTGGAATATCGATGTTTAGCTTTTTGAAGCTAAACATGCCTGAGTTTTGAGGAGATAGAGGTACTGATCCTATTGATTTCTTGGAGGAGGTGGAAAAGGTAGTGAGGAGACTACCATGTTCAGAGCTGAGGGTAGTTGAGTTAGTTGGGCTGTTACTTAAGGGTAACGCGTGGACATGGTTTTCGAGGCAGATGGAGCCCGGGTTATATGGAGAGCACCCACCTTTATGGGCAGAGTTCAGACAGGGCCTTATTGATGAGTTCATTACAGAGGGTGTTAAGACCCGTAACTTGGTTAGATTTGAGCAGCTTGATTAGGGGGATAGATCTGTAGAGGAGTATGCAGAGGAGTTTATTCAGTTGAGTAGGTATGCTGCTCATATTGTCCCGACAGAGGTAGATTTGATTAGTAGATTTCGGAGGGGTTTGCATGCTGCACTCCATAATACTTTGTTGGCTACAAAGTTCACTTCATTGATTACAGTGATTGATAAAGCCACACATATGGAGGAGAAATACAAGACTGAGAGAGCTAAGAAGGACCAGAAGAGGAAAAGGGGTCCCAGATCACAGATTAAGAGGGGGGAAAGCAGCTCCCATCCAAGGCAGGCAGAGCCAGTGCCCCAATTTGAGCAGAGATCTCCAGCCAGTAGTCAGAGGAGGAGATTATAGAGTAGGGGACAACCAGTGGTACAGTCAATTCCTGCTTACTCTCAGGGTTCTTCGAGGCCGGTTACACAGACACCCAACATTCCTACTTGTGGGTTTTATGGTAGGCGACATGCAGGGGAGTGTTGGAGACGGACTGGTGCTTGTTTGAGGTGTGGCCAGCAGGGCCATTATGCTAACACTTGTCTATTGAGGGCTGATCAACAGCCATCTGTCATAGTTTCTCAGCCAGTGGTACAGGCGAGTCAGAATCTGGGTAGAGAGGCTACAGCTAGAGGCAGAGGCAGGAGAGGACAGGCTCCCAGTGGTAGTCAGGCTCCAGCTGGTAGGGGCAAGGGTAGAGTGTTTGCTGTCAACACCCAGGATGCCCAGAGAGCAGACAACGTGGTCACAGGTACTATTTTGATTCAGAATGAGATTGCTAATACCTTATTCGATTCTGGTGCAACTCATTCTTTTGTGTCACTACATTTTGCACCTAAATTGAATAAGGAGAGGAGGTTATTAGATGTGCCATTGTTGATTATCACTCATATGGGTATCAGTGTTGATGTTGATTATTACTATCCTGATTGCATTATTGAGATTGATGATCATATCCTGTGTGTTGATTTGATTGAGTTGCCGGTGCTAGAGTTAGACGTTATATTGGGTATGGATTGGTTGACGAGACACCGGGCAGTTATAGACTATTATCAGAAGAGAGTTAGATTTCAGCCTGAGGGGCAGCCAGAGTTTGAGTTTTAGGATGATATTCGGGAGTTCCGAGTTAACTTGATTTCTGCTATCCAGGCCAGGAGGATGATTGGGAAAGGCTATTCAGCCTATTTGGCACATGTAGTGGATGTACAGAGATCTTCTATACAGTTGGATCAGATACCGGTGGTTCAGGAGTTTCCTGATGAGTTGCCAGGATTGCCCCCTGATAGGGAGATTAAGTTTGAGATAAAGGTGTACGCAGGCATAAACCCTATATCTATTCCACCATACAGAATGGCTCCAGCAGAACTGAAGGAATTGAAGACACAGTTACAGGAGCTATTGGATAGAGGGTTCTTCAGACCGAGTAGTTCTCCTTGGGGTGCACCGGTACTGTTTGTGAGGAAGAAAGATGGCACATTGAGGATGTGTATAGATTACAGACAGCTGAACAAAGTCACAGTAAAGAATAAGTATTCATTGCCTCGAATAGATGATTTATTTTATCAGCTACAAGGGGCTAGCCATTTTTCAAAAATAGATCTGAGGTATGGGTATCATCAGTTGAAGATTAAGCAGAGTGATATATCCAAGACTACTTTCAGGACCCGGTATAGGCATTATGAGTTTTTGGTGTTGCCATTCGGGTTGACCAATGTACCTGCTGCTTTTATGGATTTGATGAACAGGGTGTTCAGGTCATATTTGGATAAGTTTATCATTGTATTCATTGATGACATACTTATTTATTCCAGAAGCGAGGAGGAGCATAGGGAGCATTTGAGGATCATTTTGCAAACACTTCGGGAGCATCGGTTGTATGCTAAGCTATCTAAGTGCCAGTTCTGGCTAACCGAAATGTGTTTCCTTGGTCATGTAATATGCAAGGATGGATTAAGGTGGATCCTCAGAAGATAGAGGCAGTTGCTAATTGGCCACAACCTACTAGTGTTTCAAAAGTGTGCAGTTTTCTGGGTATGGTTGGATATTATAGGAGGTTTGTGAAGGATTTCTCCCGAATTGCAGCTCCACTGACTAGACTGATGAGGAAATAGGAGCAGTATGTCTGGACGGATGAGTGTGACCATAGCTTCCAGACTTTGAAGTATTGCCTTACCAGTGCTCATGTATTGGCATTACCAGGTGAGGGGGAGAAATTCACTGTGTATTGTGATGCTTCACAGATTGAACTAGGTTGTGTATTGATGCAGATGGGTAGGGTAATTGCTTATGCTTCTCGCCAGTTAAAGAAACATAAAGCAAATTATCCGACTCATGATCTAGAGATGGCAGCTGTAATATTTGCCTTGAAGATTTGGAGACATTACTTGTATGGATTGAAATGTGAGATATATGCTGATCATAAGAGTTTATAGTATATATTTCAGCAGAAGGATCTAAATCTTAGGTAGCGCAGATGGGTGAAAATTCTTAAAGATTATGACTGCGAGATTCTTTATCACCCAGGGAAGGCCAATGTAGTGGCTAATGTTTTGAGCAGGAAGTCATGGGCAGCTTAGCTCATATTGTGATTGGCAGGAGGCAATTGATCAAAGATATGAAAGAGTTGGCCGATTTGGGAGTAGAGTTGGAGATAGGATCCCAGGATCAGAACCAGGCTCTGATAGCCCAATTTCGGGTGAAGTCACTACTGATTGATGATATTAAAGTGGCTCAGGATAGGGATCTTTACCTACTGAAGCTCAAGGGTGAGGTGCAGAATGGGAGGATGACAGAGTTCACAATAGAGGATGGGATATTAAGATATGGGAGGCATATTTGTGTACAGGATTTTGATGGCCTACGAGATCGAATCATGCGAGAGGCACACTACTCAGCTTGTAGTGTACATCCAGGGATTACCAAGATGTACCATGATTTGAGAGATGCTTATTGGTGGCCAGGGATGAAGAAAGATGTAGCTCAGTTTGTGTCTAAATGCTTAGCCTATCAGCAGGTTAAGTTCGAGCATTAGAAGCCATCAGGGCTACTTCAGGAGATAGAGTTGCCAGAGTGGAAATGGGAACGTGTGACTATGGATTTTATAGTTGGTCTACTGAGGACTTTGAGGGTTTATGATTCTATTTGGGTGATTGTTGACCGGTTAACGAAGTCTACTCATTTTCTGGAGGTTAAGACTAGCTATACGACAGCTCAATACGCACAGTTGTATGTGGATAAGATTGTGCAGCTTCATGGAGTTCCTTTGGTAATTATTTCGGACAGGGGTACATAGTTTCCATCTCAGTTTTGGCAGAAATTTCAGGAGGCTATGGGTACTCAGTTACAGCATAGTACTGCATTCCATTCGCAGACTGATGGGCAGTCGGAGAGGACGATCCAGACTTTGGAAGATATGTTGAGATTATGTGTTCTGGATTTTAAAGGTAACTGGGATTATTATCTATCATTGACAGAGTTCTCCTACAACAATAGTTTTTACTCTTTTATTGGTATGGCTCCATTTGAAGCATTATATGGTAGGAAGTGCAGATCTCCAGTGTGTTGGGTGGAGCCGGGAGAGAAGCAACTCTAGGGGCCAGAGTTAATCAGAGAAACTATGGAAAAGGTTCCTATGATCAGAGAGTGGATGATGACTGCCTTCAGTAGGCAGAAGAGTTATGCCGATCCGAAGAGGAAGGATGTACATTTTGCAGTTGGTGATCATGTCTTCCTTAAGGTCTCACCGATGAGGGGTGTGATGAGATTTGGGAAGAGGAGTAAGCTATCACCAAGGTTTATATGCCCATTTGAGATACTTGAGAGGATTGGTAGTGTGGCCTATAGATTGGCTCTTCCACCCAGTATGGGGCCACGTACATCTAGTTTTCTATATATCAATGCTGCGAAAGTATGTGTCGATCCATCGCACATTTTGGAGGTTCAGGATGTGGATCTCAGTGATAATTTGTCTTATAAGGAGCTACTTGTAGAGATTGTTGATCAACGGGTCATAAAGCTTCGTAATAAAGAGATCCCGATGGTTAAAGTGCTTTGGAGGAATCATTCCATGGAGGAGTTCATATGGGAGAGTAAACAGGAGATGCGGAGCAGATATCCATTCCTATTCTAGCAGTGAGGTATGTTTTATTTAAATTCGAGGACGAATTTATTTGTAGGGGGTAGAATGTAATACCCTATAAATTCCTAACTCTTATGCATGAATTAATTCTCAGTATGTAGTCCATTAGTCTTGAAATGATGGGAAATAATTTTAGAGATACAGTTAGAAAGTGAACTTGTTACTTTTCCGGAAAGCGGCGGTGTCAGGAATACTGCCGAGAAATTAGCAGTCCGATCAACAGAAAAATTTCTGAAGTTGATTTGGGAGTAAAAAATCACCATAATTTATGTTTAATTTTGGTAAAAAGAAAGAAGTTAAAATCATTTAGGAACACTGAAAAAATAACTAATGGCAAAATGATAATTTTAAGGAAGTTAAAGGTGAATAGTGGAAATTGGTAGGTCGAGATTACAGAATGACTCCGAAACTATTTTTATAAATAAGTATAAATTAAAATAAGATTATTGACTCCCCACTCTGATATCTAATTCCAGACAGAATTGATAGAATAAATTATAGAAAATTTTGGATCAAAGTGTAATGGATGAAAGTTCGGGGAGTTAGTTATAATTGTGCATATGGATTTTTCTATTTAATATTTGCCTTATCCATCCTTCTTCTTATGGTGGCCGAACCACCTTCCATGCTTCTTCTTCATTTTTCTTCTTCATTTCTTCACCATATCCATAGAAAATTGATGGAAAAGTTAAGCTCTCACCTAACTTTCTTCATTTCCATCTTCAATTTGTAGAAAGGAGCCAAGAATTCCAAGGAGGAACAACTTGAAGATTTCGGCCACTTAGTGAACTTGAGGTAAGAATGTGTTTTGTTGAGTTGATTGATTATTTAGATGTTATTTAGGTTGAATTAGATGAGTTTAGTGTTAATTTGCATCAATTGATGCAATTTTGTTGAAATCCCTAATTTGGTTATATAATTTGAAGTTGTAAGATATGACTTGATGATTTAGAGTTCATTTGTATTAATTGATGTTAGAATTAGTCAATTGGATGTGTTTAGGCAACTAATTGATGGTTTATTTGATGTAGAATTGAATTTGGAATCAAAGTGTTCTATATTGGCTATTTGGGAAATTTGGTGAAATTGGCTTGTGCAAAGGTGATTTGGAGGCTTAGATGAGTTTACATTGCACCAAATTACATGCCTATATCATTGAATTGATGATTGGAACCTTGCCCTAAAATCACATTGTTGGCCAAACCATGTTTACTATTCATGGCCTTTGATTTTCTTTGATTTTCCTTTGAAATTCCATGCTAATTTGATCCTATTTAATGATTGTTTAATTATGTTTCTTGATGCCTATACCTTGTTTGCCAATGTGACTTTGTGTTGATTGAATTGAGCAAGTTAAGTTTGCACCGAAACCTAACCTATTGGCTTGCCATTGTATGCCCACCAAGTGTTCGATCAAATGCCTAGTTCATTTGTCTATTGGTTTGTATGCCATAGGCCTACCAATTGAATGCCATTGTCGCCAGCGACGTTGGCATGCCAATTGACCTACCATTTTCCGCTACCGAACCAACTTTTGTTTCATGTCTTTCCTTATTGCTAAGCCTTTTATCATTGATTGTATATTGTATACAGCATTGCCATTGTTCATATTGATAACTAAACTGATTGATATTGAACTGATTGTTATTGGACTGATTGATATCTGGATGCCATTGTTGCTTATGGGAACTATTGACCTTTATATGGTTTGGCAGAGCTACCGATCCGACAGGGTAGTGGGGAAATACTGTCGGCGATGTGCACATTGTATTACTAATACCCTAGCTAGGAGGGGTTATGGTCCTGGCCATAGGGCCTGATCATCCTTATGCTCACTGATACAGATATGGTACCGGAGACTTACATGGTCTATACTGATACAAATTACTGGAGATTGTATGATTTTTTTTCATACAGTCCATCCCTTTATCTGTCTTTTCATATGATACCGAGCCTATATTATATTCTTTGGCTATACTGTACCTTGATATTGTTTCTGCATATGATTATCCTATTGACTGATACCATTATTGATTTGATGCCTATTATTTATTGTGATACATGTAAATTCACTGAGTATCATCTATGCTCACTATTTCATTGTTTACCCATTTTAGGAGAGGAGTAGGTTGTAGATTCCTGTCTTCTGTCATCCAGGGATATCTGCAGACAGTTATCTGATGTATATATTCTAACATTCTGTATATTTATTTTGGTATTTGTTATCTAGCTGCTCCATGGGGTATGTATGAGTTAGCTAAAAAATGAACATATGTATATATTGATGATGATATATTGAGTCATATGATGATGCATGATATGATATATGATTGTTACAGCTAATTGTAGAATGATTACAGAATGCATGACAGAATAACAGAATGGATGATAACTAATTAATATGAATAATATATTGTGGTTTATAGATTGTGCATGTGATACTAGGTTCTACGGATGCCCATCGCCATTGGCATCTCCCGTGCCCTAAGACTGTCGTGATCGAGGAAACCGGGTCGTGACACTGAACTTCTTGGGCATTAATGGCAAACACTCTGCCCTGAGCCCTTCCTGCTGGTACCTGACTATTACTCTGACTTTGTCCTTGTCCTCTACCTCTACTTCTACTTCATGTATCTTTATCTTCTCTTCTACTCATTTGTATTGTAAGCTCTAAAATTAATACGGTCGTATGTTGTTCACCCTATGTTGGACATTTCCTGTTGTCCACATCTTAGACATACACTAGTCCATATTCTACATTCTCCATCATGTCTCCTACCATAGTAATCACATACAGGAATATTAAATCCAGATGTTGATGATTCTATAATATCCTCACCCTGTTCTCCCTTGAATTCTTGTAATTTTAGGTTTAGAAAGCTAAACATACTTACTCCACCTTCATCTACATTCCTAGACCTTCCTAAACTACAGGTTCGCCTGACACAACAATTAATGGTACAGGTGCTGGTGGAGCAATTGGTGCAACCATTAGAGGTACAGGTGGTGACACTACTTGTCTCTCTCTTCTGAGCTTTTGTATTTCCCGTCGCAGTTCCATCATCCCTTACATCATTTCTAATCTCAAGGCATCTTCATCCTCTCTAGCTTCCTATGTCCTTCTTCAGGATCTGGGAGGTTTCTCTGATTCCTCCCTTAGCAATGACTCATTTGAGGCAATCTTTGCCTCTCTACTAGGTTCCTATATCTTCTCACGCCTACGATCACTAGCTTGTTCATGACTCTCCTATGACATTCTGATAACTACAAGACAAACATAACGATATTGCACATCATGATTATCACAGGATATACATATATCTAGTGAATATAACAAATGATGAGACATGAATTTCTATACTCCATGGTTCACCTATACCTTATTGACACATATTATATGTTATCAGTATATCTATGCTCTAATACCATCTCTGTCACGTCTCAATTCTTGGGTATAACGGTCCTAGGATGTGGGAATAACTTAAGGTTACCAATACCTGTAGAACCCCTGCTTATGACCTATTATCATTCCCTGTTATCACCGTCTGCAATCAATTCCTCAATCTATTTGTCAACATCATCACACATTTTCCATATCTCTGATAAACTATACATATTACATATACCATATACTTTGAATAACATTTATATTTATTCTTATACAATATTTTATACATCACTAGTTCATCTATATACAGTACCATGGTGCTTATATGAATACAAAAAAATAAAAATAAAAATAAAAATACAAGTCTTAACATTTACACTACAAAAGATAATTTGATCCCTACTGAAGAAGAAAATCTGAAAATCACTTATTGAACTGAAAATATTAAACCACTGAAATGGTGAGTATAAAAATATTCACTGAGTCAAATATATATTATCATACACTTGGCTAGGTAGATATCCATAGATAACTGATAAACAATGAATGGTTGGATAACACAACAAATTCCCAAATAAGGGAAATGAAAATGGATATCAGATAAAAGTGTATAAACACAACAATGGAACATATAACATGTAGATATAACAGATAATGAACCTTGAACACATTTCTTTCTCATTACTGCCAATAAAATTACATAAGAAAGACCAATACCTTATAGCTAGGATTTTAACCCTTCCCAGCCAGGGCTTACAATGTTCCTTGTACACAATACTGATAGTACTTACCTACTGCTCCATCGTTAATATAGCTCTATCATATTAACACATATAAAGGTAGAAAGAACTCATATCAAGTGCCAAAAGGCCAATGGAAATAATAAGGGGCAATAGTATTCTCAATGAACTCATTAGCTTTCTTTCATTCAATCAATATCAATATGGTTCAATGAACAAGTCTTAGGATCATTAAAAGATAAGTCAAATGGCATGAAACTCAAATTTGAGTTAAGTACAAAAGTTGACAAAAAGGGTCAATTGTGTTAGCAAGAAAGCTAGTCACTTGCGCTAGCGACAAAGATATTCAATTGGTAAGCTTTTGAATTTACAAAAAGACATTTCATCGAACACTTGGTTTGCAACATTCAAGATTCATTTTAGTAAGATTAAAGGGTAAGTTCAACAAATCATGGGTTTCACATATCAAGTCAACAATGCTCAAATTGCAGGAGCCATTTCAAATCATATAATAGTTCAAGAAAAATGGATTAAAACATAGCTTGAAATCAAGTGAAAATCAATGAAATTGAACATGGAAGTTTTGGCCATTCATAGTTCAAGGTCCAAATCAGTTTCTTAATTCAATGTTTTGGTATATTCATGCATAACAATATATATATATGACTCACCTAAACTATCAGTTCGATAAAAAACTCTTTAAAACTCTAAGTTGTCAAATTAGGCTTATTCATTCACTTGTTGGACAGCCTGAACAATATATAAAAAACTAATCGTTTACCATAGCAAATAATGTTATATTGATCTAAAAAATTCTGAGACCTATCTAACATATTTATTAAGCTCCATAATAAATTTTATCTAAAGCAAATATCATTTGCCCTATGAATTAAATTAATTGCAATTGCTATAATATTTTATTTTACACAAAAATTTCTCTCTGTTAACCTTGACTCAATTATATATATCTCTAGCTACAAGTATTCAATCACTTCAATTATTATTTTTTTATTAAACTATACATATGAAACTACAACATATCCAAAATTTAGTTTAATATCTTCTTTGTACAATGTTTGGTGAATATTTAAAACTTACCCTATTCCTATATAAAAGTCAATTCGGGCAAGTTCTATTTTCTTGGTTGCATCTCACAACGTATCTATTCAATTGAAAAACTATTTTGCAACCATCTAGGTAACATATATTGGAACATTTTTTATATTTTACCCTTTGTCAAAATCATTATTTAGGACTATAAAAATTTAAGTGTACATTTATGCCTTAACATGTGTTTAACACTGAAATTTCTTAACAATTATTACTATTAACTCTTAAAAATTAAAAAAGAAAGAAAATAAACAATTTTATCTTCTTGGATGAAAACCCTAACTCTCTCTTGCAAAATTAGGTCAAGCTTCTTTTGATTTTTTGATGGAATTTAATGTAGTTTAGGTTGAATTAAGTGTTTAGTTAGTTTTTCCTTCAATTTTCCTTTTGACTTCTTTGTACAATTTTGGAAGAGAAATGGAAGTAGGATTCAGCCAAAGCAAGTGAGAGGAAGAAAGAAGAAGAATAAATGAATGGGAAAAAAGACAAAAAGTGGCTATTTATGCTATTTAGGTTTTAGGAAATTCAAATTTCCTCCCCGGTACTTCAAGTAATCGTATTTTGGATCCGTAACTTGTATCTACTCACCTTTTTATCCTACTTTGATTCTGAAATAATATTCCTTATATTCCTTCAACTTATGATTCCAATGGTGCATTTAAATACATACACTTCCAACCTCATTTGAAAAACGAAGAACCGAGATGCTTGCTTAACTGTCGAGATCGATTTTCATTACTTGTCCTATTATTCATATATGTCATTCCTATGGTTAAATGGAATCTTTTTATGCTCAAAATAAGAAAAATTTTAGGGTGTTACAATAAAAAAATAACATTTGAGTAGTTGGCCGCTGAGTTTCGTAGCAAGATTAGAAAAAACCCTTCTTATGATATTAAAAAGATGATTGATGACATAGATGAAAAATATATGCTAAAAGTAAATTTGAGTATGTCTTATAGAGCAAAGAAGAAGGGTATGAAACTATTGATGGGGTCAATTAAGTAACATTATGCAAAACTAAGATCTTACATAGCTAAATTGAAAAGGGTTGACAAGGAAAGTAGATTTGAATATAAATGTGATGAGAATAACAAAAGGTTTAATATGGTGTTCCAAAGGTTTTATGTTGGATTTCCGCATTGAGAAAGGGCTATATGGCTGGTTGTAGACTATGCTCGTGTTTAGATGGTAGTTTCTTAAAAACCATGCTCGGTGGTGTTCTTTTAAGTGCAGTGACCAAGGATGCAAATAATCAGATGTATCCCATTGTATGGGCTGTGGTAAAAGGGGAGAAAGAAGAAACATAGAGATGGTTTTTGAACTTCTTATTTGAAGATTTAGAGGTTGAAACTAGCCTGGGTATTACATTACTTAGTGATCAGCAAAAGGTACTATTATTTGAACTATTTATTTCCCATATAAATTGTCAACTTCATATTACATCAAATTATTTCATTATTTTATTTGATGAATTTATTTTTCATAAATTATTATTTTCATCTTATATTAATTTTTTTTTCATTATTCTAGGGTTTATAGAATGCGATAAAAGAGCTTGTGCCCCCTAGCAGAGCACATAAATTGTGCAAGGCATATTTATGTCAATTGAAAGAAGATCCATGAGGGAGATGAGTACAAAAAAGCTTATTGGGCAGCAGTATACTCAACCTATGAAACTGAGTTTAATAATAATATGGATGCCTTGAAGAAGATAGATGAGATAGCCTATGACGACTTTTTGAAAAGGGGAAGGATCATTTTTGCATGGCTTTCATAAGTACATTTCCAAAATGTGAAGATGTTACAAGTAATCTAGCAGAGACATTCAATGGATATATCTGTCGTGCAAGGACAATGCCTTTGATCCACATGTTTGAGGATATAAGAACCTTCTTGAAGGAGAGAAATTTCTTAAATAAACAAGAAGTACAAAAACGGTAAGATGAAGTTGGATCAAGAATAAGGAAGAAAATTGAATTGGCAAAGTTAGGTACTAGAGGTTGTCGTGTGAAGTCATTTGATGAGAATAATTTCCAAGTAGCAGTTGGTGAGGATGGATTTGTGATCTCACTAGTTGATAAGACATGTTCATACAGAGCTTGGGAACTCTTTAGGATTCCTTGTTGTCATGCCATAGCGGGACATCATGGATTATGTTGATAAATATTTGAAAAAGGAAAGTTATAAGTGTTATCAATATGGCTTGAGACCGCTCAATGGGAAAAAGATGTGGCCTAAAGTAATAAGACATCCCTTCTTGCCTTCATCTTATACCAAAAATCTTGGTAGACCAAAAAGGAATAGAAACAAGGTTGTTGATGAAGAGCCCAAGAACCCAAAGAAATTAGGCAAGCATGTAGTGCAAATGAGATGCCAACATTGCCTTGACTATGGACACAATAAAAGAGGATGTCCAAAAAATCTCAACCACCTACACCAAGAAACATTTCTATTGCAAGTATAAATCACTTTGCATTACTATTAATCATTTTCTATGACCTTCGTTAGATGTGACTATTTATTTATTTAAATTTTTACTAAAGGGAAAGAGGGGAAGGTTAGCCAAGAGTAAAGTACCTTCAAATAATTTACCAACTGAAACTGTCAACCAAATGCAAGAACAATTAAATGATGGCAATTTTAGAATCCAAAGGCAACATGAGCTTAGACAGATATGTTGGAACAAATTTACTTGCATTTAATTTGTATAATATCTTATAATGCAATCCATGAACTCAATTACTGATTAGGCAAGGTTATGGAGTGTGGTTTTTTACTGAAACCGGAAATGTCTCTGCAAGGGTGATATTACATTCTTAGCTTTAATTAATCATATCTTGACTAGGTTACGTATAATAGTTTATTAAAACACTAATTTTTATTTTTATTTTATCATCGTAGATGCCAGGTGATAATAGAGTCAAAGTTATAAGTGGAACTTCTGCTATTACAGCAGCTACTCGGAGCAAATGCACAATTAGGAGGAGGAAAGCAATAGCTCCTATGTGGAGCCAATGGCATATACTGAGCCTATCCCTATGCATGCACCGCCTACCATATTCACTTCAAGTAGAAGTCAATTTACTCAATTTTCGACTAGTAGAACTCAAACTGCATCAGCTTCCGCACTTCAATTTCTAGTTGTTGGAAGTCAGACAACTCCACATCAAATGAGTCAATCCTCTACAAATATCTGTGATCTTTAACAAATCCTTAAAAAAAAAGACTTGAAGAATGAAGAGAATGTTATGCAAGCTTATGTTTGATAGTTGATGTAAATTTTATTAAGTAATAGCATAATACTATATAGACTTTTCATGTTTATCATCCAATTTATTTATTGTACGTTGTGACTTTTCATATTTATCATCCAATTTATTTATTGTACGTTGTGACTTTTCATATTTGTCATCCAATTTTAATAGCATAATACGTTCATGAAGCCTACCATTCTCATATTTGACCATTGCCATAAATATTTCTCCAGACCTTTTCTTGTAAGGAAACTGACCTGATCATGACTGCCCAAAACTCAATCTTTGTCCAAGGATTTCATAATCCTTCCATCCATAAAGATGTTCAGCGGAACGATTCCTGATAGAAAAAACTATACTTTATCTAGAAGTAATTAATAAACTATTACATTCCAAAATGAATGGACTCACTAATTGTATATGGCCAATTTATTAATTAATGATATCAAACAAATTTCATCTTTTCTCCAATGTACAGTAAGCTATGAAATTTTTGTAAACTAATTTACATTTCAATTTTCAAGGATATATATTGTGTTCAAAAGAATGTAAAAAACCAACCCTCAATTTCATTGAATTTCACTTCATCAATTAGTCTTTCTAACACTTACCAACTATCTGTAACTTGTTGCTTTTGCTGTAGTGAGGTATTCACAATTTACAGCCAACATCACCCCATAATATGTGTTGGAGCATTATTTCTCTCTCAAAATTCATTGAAAATGATATTAAAATTTGATGGCTGGAAATAATATATCATATAATCAATTAACTTGTTTGCTTGCAACAGCAACCTGATCTTCTGAAATGTGGTGGTTCTAAAAGAGAGAAGCAGTGCCAGTTGCCCTGCATGCTCTTCACAAGGACTTGCCGAGTAATTTTCAATGTTCTTTATTTTATTTTTTGTGGTCCATATACCAGTTTTATGTTGCAAATTAATGTGCCAAGGCAATACATGCTTGTTATCCTTATTCATGTTATGATCCTACTGCTGCCAAGGTCTCCTATTTTTCACAACCTTGCTAAGAAAAGCAATCATAAATGTCTGAGGCCTGTTTTGCATTATAGATTAATGAAAAGCTTAATAAAGCTGAATTTTTTCATAGCCAAATTTTAATTTCAAATGGGTCCCTTGTATTCACAAAAATATACAAATTAAATAACTACTAAATTTCTTATAATAAGTAGAAGCCTTGGTTAGTATTCATTACTACATATAATATTAATTACTATATGTAGCATTTCTTCAATAAACCTTAACCAATAATTGCTATGAAGAAAAAGAAAACAAGAAATTGCAAGAAACCTTCAGTGTGACTTTTCATCAAACATGTTCACTATTACTATGACTGAGTAGGAAATTGCTAAATTTTTCAAAAAAAATTCACCTAAATCATATGGAGAATGATGAGGCAACAATCAAAATATCATATATGTTCCAACATTAATATTAAATCCAAACAAATAATTGAAACTTCACCGCCTCCTTCATCACGAATCCTCGCCTTCTTATTGCTATGCTCTGATGTCTCTCCACCCTCAGGGCCTTGAGCAGGAGAATCAGAGGGAGTCTCCATCCCAAAACCCTCGTTTAGTTTGCAAAGACATTTGTTGCAGAGTAGATTTATAGAAATGAAGATTTCCACGATTCTCTTCAAAGACTGTAATTAATCCACTACCACGACGAGAGCTCGCTTGTGTCAATGGTGGAGATAGCCGGATCTGGAGGACTGACTCTGTCTCCCAAAATGGCTTCTCTGGTTGCACCGCAATACACTAGAAGACTTGGTTGTATTACTTGTTAATTGTACCCAAGTTAAAGTTAAAGATGTGGATAGTAGGAGAGAGGGAATGCTTTTATGGCTGTTACTTTTTAAGTTTTTAAATAATGGTATAATTATTTAAAAAAAATATTAGAGTAAAATTACAAAAGATTATAAAATTTGGGATATTTTAAACTATTAAGTCAAATTTAAATAATATCAATTACTTTTTTTTATTTATAAATAATCTTTACAAAGTAATTTTATTTATTTTACTAAAAAATACTCCCTCCATCTGAAAAAATAAATCTATTTCTATTTTCATACAAATTAAAAAAATAATTAATTTAATTAAAATAATAATTTTTATTTTTTATTTTTCACAAATATATTTTATTTATATTAAAAAATAATTATTTTAAAAATAATTATTATTTAATTTTTTTAATGATAATTATATAATCAATAAAGTTTTGTTACCAATAAAATTTTATTTAATACTAAATCGTGTCACTCATGAAATTTTAGTTTTTAAATCTCCAATAAAATTTTATTATCAATAAAATTTCATTTAATTTTAACATATATATATTTTTTAATATAATATTTAATTAATTATACTTTAAATCTCTAATAAAATTTTATTATCAATAAAATTTCATTTAATTTTGATATATATGTATTATTTAATATAATATTTAATTATTTATTTATTGATAAAAATATGATGTGATAAAATATTAAATAGAAATATATTAATTAATTAATATATCAACTATTCTTTAAAAAAGAAAATTAGACAATTAGACCATACTTTCGGACCGATAAGATAAAATAATCTATTTTTTCCGAACGAATAGAATATTTAATTTATTAAAAAGACAGTTTATGTCCGAACTAGAAAATTCATAAATGAGAAAAAATTCAAATAAAATAAAATACAAACTATGTTTTTGGTTTTGTTTAAGAAAGAGAAGCAAATTTTACAATTCTCATCTATACACATTTAAGAAAGTTAGAGCATGGCAAAAATTAAAAAAAAAAAAAAAATCGTAGATATTTTTAAACCAAAATAAGATAACACTAAAAATCCATCATTGATAGGAACACATCTATAGATAAAGTTTAACAAATGAAATAAGAATGGAAAGATCAGAATCAGCAAGGAAAACAAGCATCATTTAAAGTTAAACCAAACAAGAATTCTTAACCACTCTTTTCGTTGTTTACTACAGCAAAGATTTAATACAGAGTTATCATCTCGTCGACATCATCTACAATAATAGTAAGAATATATAACCAATACATCCGGAAAATTTATCATAATATGGTGAAAAAAGATTATATATGTAGCAGCATCATATATATATATATATATAAGACGGAATCACAGCACAAGATCCGTCATTTCTGTATGCCCGAACATCACCGCCTCAGGCTCTCGACTATGTAGTCACAGTAGAGATTCCTGCAAATAGCAGAAAAGAACACAAATGAATAGCAGAAGGGAGTGAAAGAAACTAAAAAACAGAAAAGAAAGAAACATTTGGAAAAGCATTATATTCTAGAGAAACCTTGATTCATACTAATACTTTCTAGATCAATAATCAATTTTAAGGATTAGGCAAATGCAACATGTTCAGAGACTACGAAAGAAACTTGGAAAAGGCATCAACTAGCAAATACCACTAACTCTGATGAATGCTAAAGACATTCCCCTGACAGATTATATTCAGTGTACCCTGATGAATGCACATGCACTATCTCTTATATTTATTTGGAATCCAACCTACTTATTTTCATATAGATCTTGCATGAATGCGAGCGCAAGGTGCACAACTTTCATACAGTGATGCACAGAATCCCAATCGCAAACAAAACAATTAAGAACCAAGGCGCCTCTCTGGTCCCATATCTAGTTCATACATGCACATGTATGAGTCAGAGTAAGAGAGGTCAATAACTTACATGGAATGCTGAATTGCTTTATAGGCTTCGGTGGCTGGAAGAAAGTCATTAACTGCAACTTCCTTTTTTTCATTTTTCTTGTCTGAATATGTTATGAAGGAAAAACAAATTATATATAACTTTTATAGGCTTAACAAAGAAGAACAGTGCACGTAGTCCACCGGATTCTTTTGCAAAAATTAATAAATACTTGAAAGGATACAATCTTCAAAGAAGCGGCGGATCTCAGTCAAACGATGCGGTGGGAGTTCCTTGATATCATCATAGTCACGATACTCAGGATCATCCGCACAGACAGCAATTATCTTGTCATCTTTCTCACCCTAATTGGTCATCATAAGAACATATTGATAAATATGTGCAACTTCTCACCCAGCAAGAAAACAGAAAGAAACACAAAAAATAAAGAGAAAGTTTTTCTCCAGCTAGGTATATGTACCTGATCAATCATTGGCATAAGCCCTATAGCTTTAGCCCTAAGAAAACATCCCGGAAGCACTGGTTCCTGCATATCAATTTATTTATTGTTTTCAGAAAAAGTTCCACACAAGCAGTGCGTTCTAGGAAAAAAAAATTGAGTTAACTCATGTATATGATAGCATATAAAAATAGTAGCAGAAAAACGTAAAACAAAATCAAAATATTTCCAAGAAAGCATGCACTCATATAAAAACATTTTCAATGAGCTCTTTATATGCCCCAAACTCTCTATAATAAAGAGTCAATACAAGAAAAGCAAGACTCCAATAGACTCTTTATTATTTAAATTTATAACTAAGAGTTGGCTTCCCATATCTAGAGAGCCAATTTCACTCTTTAGTTTAAATTTCACAACTTTATATACATATTATTTATTAATTCTCTCATGAAATAAAAAGAGGGAAATGCTGTAAAATGAAAAGGAGGAGAAAAAATTAAAATCATTAATGTTTTATGGAAAAAAAGCAAAATGAAAAATTAGAATTTAAATAGTCCATTGGCTTTAAAAAAATTATACTCTTCATATTTAAAATTTAATTAAGATGCTCTTTATTTATGTAAAAGATGCTCTTTAAAATAAAAAGTACTATTAGAGATGCTCTAAGAAAAAAGTGTATCAAACCATATACCTGCATAATAATCAAGACGTCCATGGGATCATTGTCCTCACAGAGGGTACGAGGGATGAAGCCATAGTTGTGGGGGTACACAACTGAAGAGTAAAGGACACGGTCAACCTGCAAATATAAACTTTTAGCAACCCATTGTAAATAAATGGAAGGGCACAAAGAAAACAAGCTTAGCATACATGATTACCTTGATGAGTCCAGTTTTTTTGTCAAGTTCATATTTCACCTTGCTACCTTTCCCAATTTCGATCACCTGCATCAATTAGTCATTTTTTCAAGAAATAAGAGTTCAAATGGACTGCAACTGTTCATATCAGTTTCTCAAAATTTCTGTATTTTCTAAGTTACTAGAACTGTGAATCAAATAGAACAAAGCAATATTGCAGGTACTATGGTAAATTGACAAGTTTTATTTTATATTCTCAAGGCTCACAACAAAACTATAGCTACAAGGATCAACTGAGATTAGACAATTTGGAAACATTAGTATGCCTGATCCTATAACTGCCTTTCATTAAAAGAACTGACTGCCTGATCACAACATGCAATACAGCATATATGAGTCCAAATTCAATGAATGCTGCATATTAGGTGGTGGCTAAAGTTCACTATACTTACGCAGTTGAATATCTTTGGAGCTCCAGGACCTGTATTGAAATGGGGAAAAAAATTGAAAAGCAATAAACTTGTCATTATATCAATAAAGGCACCAATCAAATATTAATTCTGCATGATTTATAGTCATATTGCCTACCTATCTCCAGATCGTGCCAGGGGTGTGCAGCAACAGACCTCCTAGTCATTGATGAAAGTATCCTTTCATTAAGAGGTGGATGTGACCATGGTTGAGAGACATGGGCCTTGTCTGGGGTCTCAATAGGTGGAACCATATCTGCAACCTGAAAAAAGAAAAAAAGAATAATAACTATCTTATGGATTATTTTATAATCTAATTTCGCCAAATGAAGCACTGTTGATCACATCCCAATTCCCAATTAAAGATAATTTATATGTGCAATATAGTCAAAGAGTGCAATCTTAAATCACTGCATTGAACGATGAACACCAATACCACATAAAAACAAGAAACATCAAAGGGAAACAAATGAAGGATAAAATCCAGCCTTCCAATGTTTGAATCTGTTTGATTTTAAAGAGAATCATTTCTTCACAATGAAAATGTCCAATGCTGCAAAGAGACATTTCTGCACAACACCTAAAGCTCTTTATGGTTTTCTTTTTTAACTATTTAAAAATCATTAATGCCAAACCAACAAAGATAATTGAAAAAAAAAAAGCCCAAGAGATCACTTCTGGGAGATCAAACAAACCCAGGAGATATTATTATGATAAATAATCATCTGATTAGCCAATCTCATAAAAGTTCATTCAAGTGATGCTTAATATAACAGAAAGAAACCAATTTGACTTGGGAATTTACAAGTTCTCAAAAGTAAATGTATGCAACTCCAACATGCTGACCAAACTAAAGCTTTAACTTTTCAAAATATAAATTTCTCACCAAAAAATGGTACAAAATAATTGGAAAAAACTTACAAATAAGCGACAAATATTAATCTACTGGTAATCAAATAATTTCAAGTGAAAATGATCATATATGAACGAAAATCCACTGAATCAAACACAACAAATAAGAACTAATTATCTTGTCGTTGAACAGTGCAGATCCAGAAAAAAAGAAAACGCAAAATTATCATCGAATCGAGTCACAATAAACAAAGAAAGGAGAAAAAACCCTAGAAAATGAAGATCTAAGTGCGATTGCGAAACGCAGTAACGCACCTCTAACATTCAAAAGCTTCTTCTAATCTCAGAAATCAAATGCCTCAAAACACAAAATGAAACCTCAAAAGAACAACAGAGAAGCACTTAGATCTAGAAAAAGAAGAGAGAGAGAATATCAGAGAATTAATGGTAAAGTTAATGAAGTCTCGAGGTTGAGGAGAGGTAAGCAAAAGAGCTGTACTGTGTTCCCGCTTTCTTCCTCCTTTGCCATTTAAAGGCAAAAAAAAAAAAAGCAAAAGCTGAAAATTAATTAATCAAAATATCTAAAAAAAATCTAAAAATATTTCAATTCTTTTTCAGCGCATATTTCGTGGTTGCCAGTTGTGTTTTGGTTTAATACGTGTCAAGGTTTTATTCGATGCGTGGGACCCACTACAACGGTGGTGCGGTGCAATTTTAGTCCTTCTCCTCCTCCCTCCGCGTTATCGTGGAATTTAGTAGAACGGTGAAGAAGTCTTTGTAACAGTTACGTCTGAACAATTTTTTTTTTTTTTTTTTTTAAAGCAAAAAAAATAATAATAATAATAGGTGACATGGCTTAACTATAGATGATTTTTTTTTTAAAGAATTACGTGGATGTGACATTACTTTCAATTTTTAATTTATGTTTTTTTAGACATATTTTCAATTAATGTTACTTGTAAATTAAGACAAATTGCTGCTAGATACAACATTATTATATTTGTGTTAGAACATGAGTAAGTGTGTATACCCTTCAGATTCGTGTAATATAATAAGTGTACATGTGATTTGAGTTACGAATTTATGTTTAAATTTCGATTTAAATAAAGTTAAGAATTTAAAAAATTTTAAATTTAATTGAAATTTTAGAAATTTGATTATTAAAAAATCGGTCACATTTTTTTTTTAAATATTTATATTATATTATTCTAATAATTTGGTATGATATGATTTAAATGTTTAGTTCTAATTTGAGATTGGTTTAATTTGATTTAGATATATAAGAATTCAGATATGAATAAAATTAAATAAATTTATTAATCGGTATAAATATTGAATATTTAATTTTAATTCAAATTTAAATTGATTCATTTTTCAGTTTGAAAATCATTAATACACCAATCTCAATATATTTATATTAATTCTATTATTTTTTTGAGACTCAAAAAATTCCATCCTATGTTCCTATTTTGAACTGTGAATATGTATTTTAGTAGTGTAAATAATAATAATAATAATCAATCACGTGATATATCATACATTGATTAGAGTTAAATTTCTGAGCTTGAACTCGTGTTTGATAAAAAAAAAATAGTAAAAATATGTTTATTTCTGCCTATATTATATATCATGTACATGTATTATTTTGTATTTTGAAGTGTAATATACATATAAATAAAAATATCAATTAAAAACCATAACTCATTTTTTGTGCGTTTATTATTATTATTATTTTTGGTTTACAAGTGTGAGTAAATATAGTAGTTATTTAAATATTTTAATAATTATTTGTTTGAATCATAAATACAATGAACAATAAATAAAAAGAAAAATAATAACTTTCAATAGAAGTAATATTATTAATATAATAAATTTAGCATAAATATATATATATATCAACTACTAGCTAATAAAAATAATTTTAAAATGAAACTTTTTAAATCAATAATAGTTGGATTATCAACCATAGTAATGACCAATAATATGTTTTTTTATTAAACAAATTGGCCGATAGTTAGTAGGTGTTAAGATTCTATCAATTAACAGAGAATTAATTTGGAATAATAATAATTTTATAAATATCTTTTTTACAATTTTTTTTTATATTGGTTATATATTTATATAAAAAATATTTGTAATAATTAAATATTTTAAAAATTCAATACTGTAAAATAAGTTAATAACAAATTATAAGAACTTTAATATAATAAGAATATTACACGTATGATCTACAAAGACAGAAGACGTGAACATGTTTTAAGTGAATTGCTGTGCTTTTTCACAGATTCAGTTGATGCGTGGACATGGAATATGAGCTGGAGAGAAAGGTAGAGAAGTAGCGTGGAATCAATCAGCTCCATAAATATTTAGTTACTCAAATATAAAATTTAATTATAAAATTTAATTATCGATTAAAATTTTATGTATGAATTATTAAAAAATTATTAACTATTTAATAAATATTAATTATTAATTTCTTTTTTTTAAATTAATAAAATATAATAACAAATAAACCGTTTTTATCAATTAAAAAAATATTTGTATTCGACAATTATCAAATCATCCCTCCAAAGATGCTTTTAGTATTAACACTAGTAAGAAATTATTATATCAAGATTTTATTATGAGTTGCTAATAAAAAATTTACAGTTCTAATAATCATTATAAAAAAAATTAATTAAAAAAAACTGAGAGCAAGAGAGGAAAAAGGAAAGAGAAGAATAGCTTATACGTCTCTCTCGCTCCCTTCAGTTTGCTTTTCCTCTTCGATCCTTTGCTTCTCTTTAGGACAGAAGAAGAAAGAAAAGTCAAAATCATCACAATAATAAGCATATTTAATATTTGAATTTTTGATTTGTGCTTGCTTGGGACGAATTTAATTTCAATTTTTATTTATTTATTCTTTTTGGTTTTCAATAATATTTTGAGAAGAGAAGATGATGATTGTAAATAGTTTCGATTTGTGGCAAAAATATGCTTTCTTTTCTGCAGTTGAAGAAATTCAAGAATCTACTGATGTGTACGTTACATTTCTTCTTCTTCTTCAGTTCATGGGTTTTTTTTTTTAATGTTTTGAGGTTTCACAGTTTGTTTATTGAAGTTTTGTTGAAGAATTTTGATCTGGGTTTTGTTTAATTCCTCATTTCTTCGGTTCTGGTAATGTGGGGATTGAAGATTGATGAAAAAGGGAGATTGATTCGAAAAACAGTAAATACAATGACATTGACGCCGTTGGGAAAGAGGCGGACGCTGCCGACGAGGGAGAGGGAGTTGCAATTGGACTGGTAAAAAGAGAGAAAGGAATGGAGATCATAATAATGAGCTGGCAAACCAGACCTATCTAATAATTTTTCTTTACATCATAACAATTTTTTTTTTTAATTTAATTTTCACTAAAATTTAAATTTAAAATATTTAAATTCTGTAAATAATTATAGTATTATTGAATAAAAAATATGAATAATATATTTTTAAATGAATCAAAATGATTCTAATAAGTATGTGAACATCCCAGATTTGAGTCATTCTTCTTGAATGATAAGAACCAAAAATTTTATTGAAAAAATATTGGATTCAAATCTTCTCTTTATGTGTAACTCATTAAAAATAAACAAAATATTTCATAAATAATTTTTTTTAATATTAATCACTAACATTATATTTTTTATAAAAATAATTTAATCACATAATAAAAAAAATTCTAATACCATTAAATTGAAAATATATATGATTTATATTAAATCAAATTTATATAAAAATTGGTTTGTGATGTCAAAACTTTCTACCTAAAAAAAAATGCTGACGGTGACGGATAAAATATTCTTCCATTTATATGCAAAATAAATGCATATCCGTGTTGGAACATCGTGGGAATGCCTATCCATTACTCAACCTCAGACTTTGCCCGGGGTTAAGGGGGCTGATGTGTCAACCTCAGACTTTGCCCGTGCCTTGACTTTGCCAATTGTCATAAACCTACCAGTCATTATTCTCTTCTAAGATTTTAATAAAATAATTAAATAAACTAACTTCCATAGAATGGCAAGGGACCGTTACAGAACTACAAGAATGACCATTTCTCTTCTGTGTCGTGGTCCTTATTTGACTGGATGGTTTCAACTAGTACATTATATATATAAAAACAATTTATATTATTTCCATCCCAAAAAAAATCATTTTTTTTATCCATTTCAAATTATAAATCTCTTTCTTTTTTTCTTTTTTAACGTAGCAGTTAATTTATTAATATATTCTCATCTAGTATTTTATCACATCACATTTTTATTAATAAATAATTAATTAATTTTATTAAATTAAATAACATATATATAGAAATATGAATGTTTAATTAAGAAATGATGTATATTAATTTTGGTAAAATATTTAATTTATTAGATTATTATTATTTTTGATTAAAATTTATTGACTAAAATTTTATAGGTGGTGAGATATAATATTAAATAAAATTTTATTGGTAATAAAATTTTCTTGATTTGTAAAATTAGCATTAAATAATAATTATTTCTAAGATAATTACTGAACAATACAAATAAAGGGTATTTGTGAAAAATATAAAATAAAAATGATTAATTTAATTAAGTTAATTTTTTTTAATTTGTGTGAAAATATAAATAAATTTATCTTTTTCGAATGAAAAAAATATTAAAATATTATGAGTTTTGATGTTTCATTTTAAATCCAACTGTGATTTTTTATAATATTTTAGTATTTTGAAATTAATTTCATTTGACACATTAATAAATTTTTTTATTGGTTGAAAATATATTTATATGTCAAATTATGTTGGTTTCAATATTAAAATATCTTGAGAAAATTGGAAAAACGCATCTGCATTTTTTTAGTTCTAGCTATTGAATTCCTATAATTTATATTTTGTTTATTAAGTATTTTTACTTTTATTTTTCAATACATCATGTACTTTTTTTACGCGAGTAGGCTACACGCACATTAAAAGCACTTCAAGTGCTATGAAAACGCTGACTAGACTAACTTTGGTGATATGAAAAAAAAAATAGAAATTAAAAAAGAAAAACGACATTGTTTTAAAATGAAGCCTCTCCCTTCACTGTTGTTTTAATAACCCTAACCCGATTTCTCAAATTCCTCTTCAAGATCTTCAAAATCAACAAATTCATAACTCTCATTTCGATTCATCTTCTTCATCCAATAATGATTTTCTTGAACAAATGAGTGGTGGTGGTAGTGGAGGACCGTCAACTGCTGTAATACTCATATTTTTGAAATATTTTAAAAAAATATATTTTATTTATAAATAATAATTATTTTATAAATTTTTAATTAAAGTTATGAATATAAAATAATTTTTGGGATTTATTATATTTTAAAGAAATAAATATTTGAAAGTAAAAAGGGAAATATATTTTTTCAAAAAAAAATTAATTTTAATTTTAATTAGTGTCATATTATTATGTGTTATTTAATAATTTAATTTTTATACTCAGTTATTTAGTTAAATAAATTATTTTAATTATTATTATGTTATTTTAAGAATTTTTAAAAATTAAATTTATATTTAAATAATTTTTATTAAATTAGAAAAATATTAATTTTCAAATTTTAGTAAGTTAAAATGAAATACATTTTATAAGAAATTTATTGACTATTTATTTATAATTTTTGAACTTAAAATGAATTTTCTACAAATTAAAAAAAAATATATGAGGATCAATCATAAACTGCCACGTGGCAGCCTCCGATTGGTTGTCAATAAATTTTTAATCTGCTGGAATATGAAAAGGAGCAGAAGAATGGAAGAAGAAGAAGGGGGAGAGGAGGAAGAAATGGTCGATTTTCGGCGCCTATTCTGGCCAACCTCCCATACCACCGTGTAGCCTGCCATGAGGAGAGTTTATAGGCACTGATCTTGCTCAATTCCGACCACTAGCTTTCTTTTGATACCCATCTTGCCACCTGAAGTTCGCCGGAAAAAGGAGATTGAAAAATGAAACCATCGGACCTTCAATGGCGGATTCCGGCTAATTCCGGCGGCCAATCCCTATGACTCTAATTTTGTTGAACTCCATTTTTCATGGGCTTTTCATGGCACCAATTTTGTCCCGATCGGAGATCGAAGCCGGGACTGGAAAATATGGGACACGCGTAGATTTTCATCAATTTTGAGTAAGTAGGTTTAAATTTATTCTAAAATTATTTATAAATTATTTGGAGATAAATTTATGAAAATGGTAGAATATTTATATTGGTATTGGAGAATTTAGGCAGTTAAAATTTGATAACTTATTTTTATTAGATGCAAATTAAAGTAAATTTGCTTTATTATTTTGGAGTTATTATAGAAATTATTTGGATGAGAATTATGAAAAAATATTGAGTTTAATGTTGATTTTAGAAATTTTCGGATAGTGAATTATCAGGAATTCTGTTTTTATTGAATGTAAGAATTAAGATGAATTTATTATATTGATTTGGAAATTATTATGAAAATTAGATGGAAAATATTTATGGCATTTAGATACTGAAAGGTTAATTTATTTAAGGAGTAATTTAATGAAGTTGATAATTAATTATTTATTTGGATCAAATGATTAAGGTATGTAAAGTTAATTATAAATATTTTATTGCTGAGTTGGAGACCCAGGAGGGGTCAATTGATTGATAGTGAAGGGTCAATTGATTGATAGTGTTGAATTTGGACCGATGGGCTGATTATTAGAAGTGTTTTTATTTTTGGAGGTTATATCCTATTTTAGGGGAATTTTCTGCCAAAATTTTAGCAAATTCTCGAAATTCGTTTTGTATATTTCTAAGTCAGTATTTGAGTATTATTCTAATAAATCTCGTATGTGGTACATGTATTTCAGATATATTCCTTACTGTCATCAGGAGGCGCTCCAAAAAGAGCTAGTTGATTAATAGTTGTCAAGTTGTGAGTTGATATATTTAATTTAACTCTGCATGCAAACATTGATGAATGCATTGATGGATGAAATATATGTATATAACTATCATTATTGCATTAGATTTAGGAACATGATGTATGTTTATGTCATATTATATGATGTTTATGATGATGATGAATGACATTGTATGTATATGTTTACGATGGAAAATAGGGTGATGTGGAATCCACCACTAACACATAAAACATCAACGATGTAACATGACACAATATGATTTATGATGATGTTATTACAGGGATTGTCTGGTTTGAGTTGATCTCACCGTGACCCCTGGACATGGATAAGACAGTATAGGGATGCTTGGTTTGAGTTGATCTCACTGTGACCCCATAGTTGGAATTTAAGAGAGCCAAGGGAGGGGGTCGGCTCCCCATTTGCAATAAACGAAAACATAGATGAGGTTGGATTCCACAGACATTTTCCATCATAGTTGTTATGTATGTTTATGGGTGATTATATGTGATGTGACATTTCATGTAGATTTAATAAATGACCTGCATGTTAAATTAATTTATATCAGCTCATTGAGTCGAACGCTCACCCCTATTTAAATATTTCCCCAGATTCCGGGTCGAGCTTAAAGAGATTAAATTTTTAAGTGGAGTATTCCTGCCTCCTAATTCTCAAACAGTAAAATTATTTAATTTATTATGTCATTATTTTATATTCATTGTATTAAAATCTTTAGAGTTTCGTATTGTTATTTCCAATGTTAGATTTATGGTTAAGTAATGATGTTAAGTTTTGAGTTGCTGTTGTCAGTCAGATTTACTACGGGTTCCGGAAGTCTTATGCTTTCCCGTTCCCTAGTGCCGGTCACATGCCTAATGGGGTCGGGTCGTGACAACTGTAATAATAATTCATTGCAGTCTTCAATATAAATGAGAAAACATAATCATATTGCTCCCTGAGACACATTCTTATACGCCTATAAAGCCAAATAATCTCCCAATAGAAATCATGTAAAAAATGTCATCTTAACATCACTTTCCAAGAGTAAAGATCTGGGTTATATTTTTTATTAAACACCACGCGTACATCATTGATATAACCAAAAGAACCATACAAACTAACCAATTTTGTATTGCACAAAAGATAAACTCTAAGGCCCTCAACTAATTTGGGAATGAACTGGAAGTAGATAGGTTCTCAAGTACTAGAATCATATACTTTTCACTTGGATCCTTATCCCCTTCCTCGATATTGTCTTCTTCTTCTTCTTCTCCTCTTTCGTAATCCTTATATATAACCTCCAATGGTGCTCTTATATCCCATTCAACAAACAACCTTTCAAAATCTAGTTTCAAACCCGAGTTAAAACGTGATTCAGCTTGCCATGCGATTTATTTGTATACCTGGACAAATAAAGCAGAGTTTTCAACCTCATAGAAATGACTTTCCTTATTTTCATTGATTTCAATTTGTTTTTTCATTCTCATTTTTATCTGGGTTTTGACTATGAAACTCTGTATAGCGTCGAGTCAGAGAAGAAAAAGTAAGAGAAGGATAGTGAGAATCAAAATAGGGGAAAAGAGATTTTGAGAGCATGAGGGAAATAGAGAAAAATTAGAGTATAAGGAGTGACAATGCAAGAAAAAAAAAAGGATTTCTTGAGGAAACTGAATTCATAATCTCTATAGGAAGTAAAGCTAAAACATAATTTAATTTTCATAGAATTTCATTTTATTCCTTAAAGAAAATAAATAAATTTCTTGATTATTGAAAGAAAGATTTATATAAGTGGGAAATGGATTAGTGAGTTGGATGAGAATGATTTATTGAAGAAATTTAAGGTGGGTTTTGGATAATGTGATAAATTTGTATGGAATTATCAATGGTTTGTATGTTGAGGTCAACAATAGGAGGCAAAGTAGAGAGAAAAGGAGTTGGTGTAGGTGTCTCTGTAAAAACGGTTTGTTTTTGTATTTTTTTTTCTAATTTCTGCTTTTTATTTTTATTTTTATTTTTTCATTATCTACGTTATAAAAAACCATTCTATACAGCGTTTTAATTATCCTTCAAGCATTTTTAATAGCGTGCAACCCACTCCCATTAACTCCGTCAAAAAATGACCTGATATATTAAAAAATAAACATTAGAGGGTTTAAGCAACAAAAAAAAAAAAATAAAAATAAAAATTATAGGAGTTCAATAGCCAAAATTAAAAAATACAAAAATCTCATGATGTGTTTTTTTAAAAAAAATTATAACCTTTATTTAAAAGAAATATCAAATCATATGATATTTTAATTAATTTAAAAAAAAAACACTGAAAATATAAAATGATCATTCATCCTAACCTAAATAATGAAATTAATATTTACACATAGATGAATTACTTCTTAAAAAAATTAAATCTCAATCAAATAGACAACTAAAAATGCGTCTTTATTATTAGCTTGTGAATTAATTACATTTTATTATAAATCTTTGTAAAAAAAAAAGATTAATTATTATTTTTCTATGTGAAATGACTCAATATAGTAAATTATTTTTGACTTTTTAAAAATATATTAATCTTTCTCTGACGAATGTCCCGTTATACTTGTATTCCCTTCTGTCCAATTTTATCGTTAATCAATTCTAAAATGGTCAATAATAATAGTAAAAAGATAAAAATGCCCTCACTCTTTATTTTTAATTAATTACATTCTATTTTTACTTTAAAAAAATATTTTTTTAGGGTTAAAAATTTATTTTCATATTTTTGACAAATTTAAAAATAAAAAATAACCAAAAATATTTTTTTAATTTTTTTTATTAAAAAAAATAATTTAATAAGAAATTAAATTATTTCTTTTTAAATTTTTTAATACAAATAAAAAATTCATTTTCATATTTTTGACAAATTTGAAAATAAAAAGTAAAAATATTTTTTATTTTCAAATTTTTTATTTTTTAAAAAATAAAATAAAAAATATTTTTTTAAAATATTTTTATTTATTTTTATTTTTAAATTTATCAAAAAATATGAAAAAATATTTTTTAATCCTAAAAAATATTTTTTAAAGCAAAAATAAAATGTAATTAATTAAAAATAAAAAATAATGATATTTTTATCTTTTTATTAATTTTATTGACCATTTTAAAGTTAACTAACGATAAAATTAGATGAAATGATATAATAGTATATTGTTACGTTCGTTAAGAAAAGATAATATATTTTTAAAAGATGAAAAATAACTTATTATATTGATCATTTGTAGTAATTAACCTAAAAAAAAAAAATCTACATTTTATAAATGTATAAACAAGAGAGCATTAATATAAAGAGACGAAGATGTTAATGCCTATGCTACCCTTTCATATATATATATATATATATATATATATATATATATATATATATATATATATATATATATATATATATATATA
>CANXYC010781247.1:0-14233 GCA_948193065.1 Aleurites moluccanus | reverse complement strand
TATGATCAATAGGTCTAAAGTCAAAGGAGTATTTTTGACTTTTTCATTAATGGCATTATTGTCATTAAACCTATTGTTTTAATCTAAGCCGTTAGATTAAAACCTAGTTGGTCAAGAGACTTATAAATATAATGAGATCATGATTAAGTAAAGTAGAAGTCATAATACATCCTTTTGGCCGAAACACCTTGAGAAGAAACACCAAAAGAATTCGGCTAACTCCTTGTATTCTCCATCAAGCCGAAACACCTTTAACTTGCACATAAGGGTTTTTGGCTTCTTTTTCCAAAAGGCTTGTTGTTTGATCTTCGCGTAGATTACTAATCGGGCTTTCCTCGTCTCGTGGAAAGATAGTGGTTTGCTACAACCCTTTCTTGGTGATCAAGTGAAGAAAGAGTTTCAAACACAAAGGTAAAAGATCTTGAATTTTTAATCTAATCTTTTATTTTAATCAACATAGATATCTTGGATTTGGATTTTTTTTGTTTTCTGCTGCGTTTAACGGCCTAAATCCCAACATAAACTTCCATATAATTATACTTTGACCCCAACTTCTTTTGTAATTTATTCTGACAATTCTATCAGGATTTAGATTTCAAAGTGGGGAATCAAAAGGCTTATTTTAATTTATACTTAGTTTCAGAGTCATTCTGAATCCCAGACAGACTCATTTCTACTATTCACCTCAAAGTTTCATTTATTTACGATTTTGTCATTGATTACTTTTTCAGTGTTCTTAAATATTTTTCACCTCTTTCTTTTTATCAAAATTACACTTGCTTTTATGTGATCTATTACCCTCTAGTCAGAATCAAAAATTCTTCTGTTGACCAGACTGCTAATTTCTTGGTAGTGTTCCCGACATCGTCGATTTCTAGGAAAGTAATTTGTTCGCTTTCTAACCGTGTCTCTAAAATTATTTCCCATCATTTCAATGCCTTTAAACTATATATTGAGAATTAATTCATGCATAGAAGTTAGGAATTTCTAGGGCATTACATTCAACCCCCCTTCAAATAAATTCGTCCTCGAATTTAAATAAAATGCATTTCTCACTGCTGGAACAGGAATGGATATCTGCCTCTCATCTCCTGCTCGCTCTCCCAAATGCACTCCTCCATCAACTGGTTTCTCCAGAGCACTTTTACAATGGAGATCTCCTTATTCCGCAGCTGCCTGACTTGTCGATCAACTATTTCCACTGGAAGCTCCTCATATGACAAGTCTTCATTGAGTCCCACATCTATACCTCTTATATGTGTGATGGATTAGACACATATTTTCGTAGCATCGAGATGTGAAAAACTGGATGTACATGGCTCGTATTAGGTGGAGGAGCCATTCTATAGGTCACATTACTTATCATCTCAAGAATCTCAAATGGACCTATAAACCTTGGTGACAGTTTTCCCCTCTTCCCAAATCTCATAATACCCCTCATTGGTGAGATCTTAAGGAAGACATAGTCACCAACTGCAAAGTGTACATCTTTCCTCTTCGGATTAGCATAACTCTTTTATCTATTGAAGGCAGTCTTCATCCGATCTCTAATCATATGCACCTTTTCCATGTTCTCTCTGATCAACTCTGACCCCTCTAGCTGCTTCTCCCCTGGCTCTACCCAACACACTGGAGATCTGCACTTCCTACCATATAGTGCTTCAAATGGAGCCATACCGATAGAAGAGTGGTAGCTGTTTTTATAAGAGAACTCAATCAATGGTAGATATTTGTTCCAGTTACCTTTGAAATCCATAACACACAACCAAAGCATATCCTCTAAAGTCTAGATTATCTTCTTTGACTGCCCATCAGTCTGCAAATGGAAAGCAATACTGAACCGTAACTGAATGCCTATGGCCTCCTGAAATTTCTACCAAAACCGGGAGGTGAACTGTATACCTCTATCTGAAATGATCATCAAAGGAACTCCATGAAGTCGCACAATCTTATCCACATACAACTGTGTATACTGAGTTGCCTTATAAATGGCCTTAACCTCCAAAAAATGAGGAGATTTCGTCAACCGGTCTAGAATCACCTATATGGAGTCATAACCCCTCGTAGTCCTCAGTAGACCCACTACAAAATCTATAGTGACCTGCCCCCAATTCCACTTTGGCAACTCAATCTTCTAAAGCAACCCTGATGGCTTTTGATGCTTAAACTTAACCTGCTGACAGGCTAAGCATTTGGAGACAAAATGTGCTACATCTCCCTTTATACTAGGCCACCAATATATATCTCTCAGATTATGGTACATCTTGGTAATCCTTGGATGTACACTATATGCTGAATAATTATCCTCTCTCATAATCCGATCCCGCAGCCTATCCATATTAGGTACACATATACATTTCCCACACTTAAGTACACCATCCTCCACTGTAAACTCTATCATCTTGCAATTCTGCACATCTCCCCTAAGCTTCAGTAAATAAGGATCCTATCCTGAGCCACTTTAATATCATCAATCAATAGTGACTTCACCAGAAATTAGGCTATCAGATCTTGGTTATGATCCTGGGACCAGAAATTAGGCTATCAGATCTTGGTTATGATCCTGGGATCCCAAATCCAACTCCACTCCCATATCTGCCAAATCCCTCATCTCTCAGATCAAGGGTCTCCATCCAACCATGATATGAGCTAAACTACCCATGGACTTCATGATCAATGCATCAACCACATTGGCTTTACTTAGGTGGTAAAGAATCTCACAGTCATAATCCTTAAGCAACTCCACCCATCTGCGCTGCTGGAGGTTTAGATCCTTCTGCTGAAATATATACTATAAACTCTTATGATCAGTATATATCTCACATTTAGACCTATACAAGTAGTGCCTCTAAATCTTCACTGCAAAGACCACAGCTGCCATCTCCAAATCATGTATCGGATAATTTGCTTCATGCATCTTTATCTGCCGAGAAGCATAAGCAACCACTCTCTCATTCTGCATCAGTACACATCCCAATCCGATCCGAGAAGCATCACAATACATAGTAAATTTCTCCCCCTCTGATGGCAATGCTAATACTGGAGCACTTGTGAGGCAAGACTTCAAAGTCTGAAAACTATGCACACACTCATCAGTCCACAGATAACACCCCTGTTTCCACATCAACCTAGTCAATAAAGCTGCAATCCTAGAGAAATCCTTTGAAAACCTGTTATAATACCCTACCATACCCAGAAAACTGTGAACCTCAGAAACATTGATAGGCTGAGGCCAATTCACAACTGCTTCAATCTTCTGAAGATCCACCTTAATACCATCCTTGCATATCATATGCCCAAGGAAACACACTTCGGTTAGCCAGAACTGGCATTTAGATAACTTAGCATACAACTGATGCTCCCGAAGTGTCTGCAATATAATCATCAGATGTTCCACATGCTCCTCCTCACTCCTAGAATAGATAAGAATGTCATCAATGAATACAATGACAAACTTATACAAAAAATGACCTGAACACCTTGTTCATCAGATCCATAAATGCAGCCGGTGCATTGGTCAATCCGAATGGCAACACCAAGAACTCATAATGCCTATATCGGGTCCTAAAAGCAGTCTTAGGCACATCACCCTTCTTAATCTTTAACTGGTGATACCCATACCTCATATCAATCTTCGAAAAATGCTAGCACCCTGCAGCTGATCAAACAAGTCATCTATCTACGGCAATGGATACTTGTTCTTTACTGTCACCTTATTCAGCTACCTGTAATCTATACACATCCTTAAAGAGCCATCCTTCTTCTTTACAAACAATACTGGTGCACCCCATGGAGAACTACTCGGTCTGATGAACCCTCTATCCAATAACTCCTATAACTGCACCTTCAATTCCTTCAATTCAGTTAGTGCCATTCTGTATGGAGGAATTTATATAAGATCAGTGCCTACATATATCTCAATCTCAAACTCAATCTCCCTATCTAGGGGCAATCCTGGCAACTCTTCAGGAAATACATAAGGAAACTCCTGAACTACCGGTATCTGATCAAGATCTATGGAAGACTTCTGCACATCTATCACATGAGCTAAATAGGCTGAACAACCTTTCTTAATCATCCTCTAACCTGGATAGCAGAAATCAGATTAACTCTGAACTCCCGTATGTCACCCTAAAATTCAAACTCTGGCTGCCCCTTAGGCTGAAACCTAACCTTCTTCTGATAATAATTAATAACTGTTCGGTGCCTCGTAAGCCAATCCGTACCCAAAATCACATCTAACTCTAACACTGGCAGTTCAATGAAATCAGTACGCAATAAGTTATCATCAATCTCAATCACACAATCATGATAGAAATAATCCACATCAACACTCTCACCCATCGGGGTAGCAATCACTAAAGGCACATCTAACAATTTTCTTTCCTTATTCAATTTAGGTGCAAAGTGTGGTGACACAATGGAATGAGTAGCACTAGAATCAAATAAGGCATCTACAATCTCATTCTGAATCAGAATAGTACCTGTGACCATGTTATCTGATCTCTGTGCCTCCTAGGTATTGACTATGAATACTTTGCCCTGACCCCTACCTACTGGGACCTGACTACTACTAGAAGCCTGTCCTCCTCTGCCTCTGCCTCTACCTGAAGCCTCTCTGCCCATATTTTGACTCATTTGTATCGTCAGTTGAGAAATCATAGCAAATGGGTGTTGCACACCCCTCAAAGGACATCTGTTAGCACATCTCAAGTAAGCACTAGTCTGTTGCCAACACTCCCCTCCATGTCTGCATCCACAAAACCCACAACTAGGTATACTGGGTGTTTGTGCAGCTGGTCTCAAAGAACCCTGAGAATAGGCAGGTGTTGACTGAACCACTCACAGTCCCCTACTCTGCACTCTCCTCCTCTGACTACTGGCTGAAGATCACTGATCAAATCGAGGAATTGGCTCTGCCTGCCTAGGTTGGGAGCTGCTCTCCCTCCTCCTAACCTGAGATATTGGGCCTCCTTTCCTCTTATGGTCCCTCTTTGCCCTCTCTGTTTTATACTTCTCTTCCATCTGTATAGCTTTGTTGATAAATGTCGTCAGAGAAGTGAATTCTGTAGCCAACAGTGCATTATGAAGTGCAGTATGTATGCCTCCTAAACTTGCTAATCAGATCTGCCTCAGTAAGAACAATATGAGTAGCATACCTACTCAACCTGATGAACTCCTTGGCATACTCCTCTAATGACTTGTTACCCTACTCTAACTACTCAAACTGAATCAGGTTACGGGTCTTCACCCCCTCAGTAATGAACACATCTATCAAACCCTGCTGAAACTCAACCCATGAAGGTGGATGCTCACCATATAACCTGGGATCCATCCTCCTTAAAAACTAAGTCCACGCCTTCCCTTTCAGTAGCAATCCAACCAGCTCAATAACTCCAAGCTCAAAACAAGGTAGTCTCCTAACTACCTTCTCAACCTCCTCTAGAAAGTCTACTGGGTCACTGCCTCTGTCACCCCTAAATTCTGGCAAGTTTAGCTTTAGAAAGCTAAACATAGATACACCGCCCTCCTCAATAACTCTATGGCCTCCCTATATAGCTGGCTCCACAGGAACCCCTACTGGTTGTATAGGAGCTGGTGCAATTGGTACTATCTCTGGTGCCACAGATGGGGGCACTGCTACTGGAACTGGCGGTGGCGGTACATTCTGACGTTCCCGCCTCAAATCCGCTAAATCTTTGCGTAACTCCATCAATACCCTCATCATCTCAACTCTCCAGGGATCGTCGCCCCTCTCTGTATCCTCTATTGTTTGTTAAAATCTGGACGGACCCTCTGAAACTGAGAACTCCCCGACCAAAGTCTCATTAGAGGCTACCTCTGCCTCCCTGGTATCTCTATCCCTATCGTCAGACATCTCTATAATCTGTCAAAAAAAAATGACAAACGCACTCAGTATATCACAGAAATGTAGAATACTAACATATAACAGATGATAACAGCAAAAGATGACAAAGAAAATGCTATGCTCCATGGTTCACTTAATTCTACCCTATTCTATACTTTGTCATTATTCCTCTATAATTCAGGTACTATTTATCTGTAACCTAAAACTCTGATGTCTGTAACCTAGAGCTTTGATACCACCTCTGTCATAACCCATTTTTGGATTGTGATGATCCTAGGATGCGAGAGATGCCAATGGCAACCGACACCCGTAGAACCTAGTATCACATGCATAATCTATAACCATCAATTAATTATTCATTTTACTTAATTACTATTCATTCTGTTATTTTGTATTTCTTTCTATAATATAGTACAATTGGTTGTAACAGTCAATATAACATGCCATATAATCATCATATATCATAAAATATCATTACATATATATACATGTTCATATTCTAACTAACCCATACATACCCCATTAAGCAGCTAGACTATAAACACCAAAAATACAGAATATGTAATAATTACATGAATGACAGTAAGCAAAAATCCTCGGATGTCAGAAGATGAGATTTTGCAATCTACTCCTCTCCTGAAATGGTTAAACAAAGAAATGGTGAGTATATAAGATACTCAGTGAATCTATATGCATCACAAATCAAATATAATGGTTAACAGATGGAACAAAGATGCTAATAGCTTAATATAAACAATTTACAGAATCAGTAACAGAAGGTGACAAAATAGTCAATAATTATATCATAGGCTCGGTATAATATGGAAATACAGATAAAGGGATGGACTATAAGAAATCATATAGTCTCCAGTAGCATCAGTATGGACTATATGCGAACATACAATCTCTAGTAATATCCATATCAGTAAGCATAAGACTGATCAGGTCTTATAGCCAGGACCATAACCCTTCCTAGCTAGGGTATCAGTAATACAATATGCACATCGCCGATAGTATATTCCCATTGCCTTGTCGGAGCGGTAGCTCTGTCAAGCCACATTAGGATCAAGATAAGAAAGAAACATATCAATGGACACCATTATGCAACAATGGTATCCTCCATATCAATAAGCTCAATATCATTCAAATCATTTAGCAATAAAATCAATGGCATTGCAATATATGTTATACAATCGATGACAAGTGGTTTGGTAAACAACAAAGGTATAGAATAAAGGTTGGCTCGGCAAAGGAAATCGGTAGGCCAATTGGCATGCCAATGTTGCTAGTGATGATGGCATTCAAATGGTAGGCCTATGGAAAACAAAGCAATAGGCCAAGGCAAAAACAACTAGGCATTTCATCAAACACTTGGTGGGCACAATAGGGCAAGCCATTAGGTTAGGGTTTGGTGAAAATTTGGCATACCCAATTCAATCAACAATAAGTTCACATTGTCAACAACAAAATAGGCATCAATTATACAATATTAAACAACATTAAAGGCATCAAATTGGCTAAAGAATTCATAGGAAAATCAAACGAAAATCAAAGGAGTGAATAGTGCAAAGGGTTCGGTCAAAATGAGGGTTTCAAAATAGAATTGTAATCCCTAGAAAGTCTTATCTTATATGCATGATTTAATTCTCAGTTTATGGTTTGAAAGTATTGAAATGATGGAAAAAAATTTTAGAGACACAGTTAAAAAGCAAATGAAATACTTTTCAGGAAATCATCGGTGTCGAGAACACTGTCGGGAAAATAGTAGTCCAACAAATTTAATAATTTCAGACCCAGACTTGGGGGGATGAAATAAGTTAATTTTATGTGAAATTATGGTGAAAATAAAGAGTTGAAAAATATTTTGAAACACTGAAAATAAGAGTAATGGTAAAATTATAAATAAAGGCAACTTTGGGGGCAATTTTGGAAATCCACTATCTGGGATCCAGAAATGACCCAGAACTATTTTTAAAGGATAGAACAACTTAAAATACGATATTTCACTCCAGACACTTGAGGTTGAATCTAAACAGAATAGACAGAATAAATTACAGAAAGTTTTGGGGTCAAAAATATAAATAAGGTAAATTTTGGGCTAAAAGTGCAATTAAATAAAGATGTGGGACCCGCCAATTGAATCAAACAAAAATTCTAGAGAAATCAAAAAGGGGTTGCCGGCCATGATGATTCAAAAAGTGATTTTTTTATTATTAAGTGATTTTTTCTTTTATACTAATAGGAATTAAACATGTAGCAAAATCTAGAATTTTCCATTTTCTTCATTAAATTCAAGTTGGTTTTGGTGTATGGAAAAAAGAATGAAAGAAAATCTATTAAAGAGAGGAAGTTTCCGAACCCCAAATGGAAGAGAGCACCAAAATATTTTATATTTCTTTCCAAAGAAATTAACCAAAATTTGATAGGAAGAGATGAGAGAAATAAGAGGAAATTGATGGAGATTATGTAAGCTGTTTTGGTGGAATAAAAAGGAGAAGGAATTCCATGGTTCAAGTTTAAGGTAAAGCCTTCTAAACTTAGTTATTTGATTATATTTAAGATTTCTAAGGTTTGATTTGGCAAATAACTGAGGTAATTAAGCCAAAAATGTAAAGAATGAGTTATGGTTTATATAGTTTTTGAATTCTATTTTAAAGCAGTAACTTGTGGCTAATAAATTAATAAGCCTATGAAAGGTTTTTACAATTAGATTTGTGGTTTATGAGATATTAGGTCATAAGTGTAGACTGTCCGGGATGACTGTTTAACAGAACATAATTTACAAAATTCTATTAACTTAAGGACCTTAAAGTTTGAATTAGAGAAAGTGTTAGAAATGAAAAATGTTCATTTATATGTTATATAAATGGTTGTAAATGTTTTTGTAATTGGATGAGTATAGAATTAATTATTGGCATAGAAACAGGACATGTCTGGATAGAGATTTCAGGGCAATAATTTAACTTTGAAAATTTACTAATAATTTTACAGTAATCCAAAAATTCTGAAATTTGGATATGTTATAAATTTATGTCTATTTTCAATGGGAAAAGGAATTGCAGTAATTGATTAGGTATTGATTGAGTTATTAGCAAAATAACAAAATCTGCCAGAATAGGATTACAGGCAGAATACGGGGTAACAGGGATGGTTATAGGCCTAAGTTTAAATTAACACCATAAATTGTGTAGTAATGATTTTAATATGAATTTTGGATATGTTAGAAAATTATATGTTAAGTTTAATTAGGAACAAGAATTGAAGCAATTGGATAAGTGTAGAGAGAGATATGAATAATAAAACACAAGCTACTAGTAAGGTTCTTTATAGGCAAAACCTAAAATTTAGAAATTTGAGGATTTTTCTTTAATATAAGTATAATTAATGTAATTTTATATTAAATAGTATCTAAATAGAAATTAATTAGATATATAGAGTCAAGAATGAATAAGAGACATAATGAGTACTAAAAGAGATAAGGCAAAGAATCAAGGATAAAGGAAAAGGAAAATGTTCAAGTTATAAGATAAGGTGAGTAATATATACATCATTATGCATACTCATGTTTTGATTTGTTGAGCCAAAGAATATGTTTCCTTCTTGATTAAATGCCACTTGTTATTGTTGATCATTCTTTGATCTTCTAAAAGATTAAAATTTATCCATATACATTGATTGCTATTGATATTGAAATGCCTTTTGTGTACTGATTGATAAGTAAACCCATGTATCGAAAGTCATTGTATCGAAATGTTCTTAATGCATACTTGATATTGTTATTGATTTCCATCGACCTATTTACATATGGACATGACAGAGCTACCTCTCCGATAGGGTAGTGAGAATATACTGTCGGTGATGTGCACATTATATTACTGATGCCCTAGCTGGGAAGGGTTATAGTCTTGGCCATAAAATCTGATCAGTCTTATGCTTACTGATACTGATACTACTAGAGACTATATGTTCGCATATAGTCCATACTGATACTACTGGAGACTGTATATTTACAAATAGTCCATCCCTTTATTTGTCTTATCTACATGATACGAGTATTGTTTACCTGATCATTGATTCCAAACTTATATCTTATTGCTTACCATTGATATCTTTTATTATCATATGTTTATATCTCATATATAATGATGTATGCATGCTCACTGAGTATTTTATACTCACCAAATTGTGGTTTATAATTTTTATAGGGATGAGATAGAGAAAGCTGATTCCAAATCAATTCCTTTTCCAACTTGGAATGTCAAGTATATCAAGGTAAAATATTATTCACTAAAGGTTTATAAGTGTCCACTCATAGAGCTCCATGGTACTGAGTATAATTAGATAATTGGGTACTATAATGATATATGAACATTGAAATAATTGATAATTCAGTGGCATTAAAAAGTATAATGTGTAATGTATAATAATTGATAATGACAATCACAGTGAAGTGATAGAGATAGTAATACTGAAATATAATAAAATGAAATTCACATGTTTTAAAAGAAATTTAGAAGTGCCATGTGTGATCATTAAACTGTGAAGTTGAGGGTATAAAGTTGGCAAATTATTGGGAGTTTAAAATAATTTTAGTGCAAGCTGTGTAATTTTTGAAAGACCCGATTTTGGGTCGGGAATAGTACTAAAATTACAAAGGAAACTCTGACAAAATTTATGTAAAATTTATAAGTAATAATGGAATTTAAGCATTGATAAATGAGATAATATAGATTGAATGATTGATAAATGGATTGTTCATTGGTTCTACGGGTTTTCGGTGACCTGAAGTCTACCCGTGCCCTAGGACCGTTGCGGCCAAAAGTGGGTCGTGACAAGAATTCCAATAATCATTCCAATGGTATAGGAAAATAATTTGATGCATATAGAACTCACCTAATGCTTTCAATGGCCTTGAAAAATTGATTTCCACCACAAATCTTCAAAGAAGGAAAAATTCACAACTTTGACATTTCTTATTTTCTACACCAAAACAACCATCAATTAGTTACCTAGTGGCCTCCAATTAACATATTCTAAGATCAATTAATACAAACTAACACTAATTAACATAGCTCATTCATACAACTTCATTTAGTTTAGGCAATTTGGGAATTTCTATCCAAATGCATCAATTAATGTAATCTAACCTAAAACTCATTCAATTCATCATCAAATTCATCTAAATAAACCTAAAATTGAACAAACTAATTCCTTACCTTGAAGTGAGATTCCACTCGAAATTTTTCCTTCCAAATTCCTTGAATTTCTTCAAGTTTCCAAGCAAACCAAGGATGGAGGATGGAAGAACAATGGTTAAAGTTAGGTTTTCCTGATTTTTTCTTAAGGAAATTTGCCTAAAAATGGAGGAGAATTGATGGGAGGTGGTTCGGCCAACACTAAGCAAGAAGAAGAAGACAAAGAAAATGGCTAAGGCATTGCTTTTATATTAAGTTACTAATGGCAAATTATATTTTGGTCTTTAAACTTCCATGTAATTATACTTTGACCCCAACTTCTTTTGTAATTTATTTTGATAATTCTGTCAGGATTTAAATTTCAAAGTAGGAAATCAAAAGGCTTATTTTAATTTATATTTATTTCTAAAAATAGTTTCAGAGTCATTCTGAAAACCAGACAGACTCATTTTCATGATTCACCTCAAAGTTCTATTTATTTATGATTTTGCCATTGATTACTTTTTCAGTGTTCCTAAATATTTTTCACCTCTTTCTTTTTATCAAAATTACACTTGCATTTATGTGATCTATTACCCCCTGATCAGAATCAAAAATTCTTCTATTGACCGGACTGCTAATTTCTCGGCAGTGTCTCGACATCACCAATTTTCGAAAAAGTAATTTGTTCGCTTTCTAACTATATCTCTAAAATTACTTTCCATCATTTCAATGCCTTTAAACCATATACTGAGAATTAATTCATACATATAAGTTAGGAATTTCTATTACATTAGGTAATGTCGATAATGAGAAAAAGATAAAGGTTATCAAATTGCATATCAAAGCTTAGTGATTTGCATACCAAATGCCCTTGGGTGTATGTAAATAATAATAGTGATAACAATAGTAAATAACATTGGGTAAGGAAATGAATATCAAGGGTAAGCAATATAAGATAAGAGTGTCATAAGCATCACACGTAGAAATATATAGAAAAGACAAATAATGGGACATGAACACGTATAACTCATATCAATCTCATATCATGTACATCAGGTTGATCAAGCCCTATGGCTAGGACAGTTAACCCTTCCCAGCTAAGGTTCCATATAAATCAATGTGCACATTGCAGACGATATTTATCCGCTACCTCGTCGGCGAGGAAGCTCTATCAAATCTACATGTATAATAGGTTATTGGGAACAATAACAATTTCAAGTACTCATGTAGAAATATAAAGGTGCAAGGATCATTCAATGGCTATACACATATGGCTTATTATCAATAGAATCAATACATATCAATGAACATGTCTATGTCTCTCGATAAACATATAATTGGTTTTATTTTTGGTACAAAGGTAGATAATCAATCACATTCATTGTGGCATTTGATTAAACATTTGGTGTGCATAACTTTTAGGGAATCAAGTTACACATTCAATCAATTTTTATATCACAAATTAGGTTCTCAAGGTAGGTATTACAATAAGCATTATAAATTCAATAATAGTTTTATAGCAATGAATCAATTTAAACATGGCTCATCAACAATTATAGCAATAATCATCTGGTCATCAAGGAATAAAGTTCATATGAATTCAATGGATCATGGTATGACAAAGAATATTGTAACACCTACCATTTTCATATATCATTTTTGGATATTTATGTGTGTGTAATTTTTAAATTTAATTGGCTGAATTAATTTATTTTGCAATAAATATAAATTGCCCTGATTTTAATTATTTTGATAATGATAGTAAATGAGTATAGAAAACATTAGTGTATAATATTGATTGATATAATGGATTTTGAAACGGTATCTGTGAAAACATTCTAAGTGTTAAAAAGAAATGGGGAGTTAGAAAATTGCAGCGTTTCTTCGAGATTTGAATGCAGTGGTTTCCAGCCGGCATGGGTGAGCTTGCATTGTCGAGCTGGCCCTGCGAAGGGGAAAATGCGAAGTGGGAGTGCAAAGAAGAAGTGCAAGCTGGGAGTACAAAGTGGAAAAGGCGAAGTGAGAATACTTAGTGGGAAATGCGAAGAGGCAATGGCGAGCCGGCATTGCGAACAGGCAATGGCGAGCCGGCATTGCGAAGAGGAAATGCAAAGAAAAAATGAGAAGAGGAAATGCGAAGAGGAAATGCGAAGAAGAAATGCGAAGAGGAAATACGAAGAGGAAATGTGAAGAAGAAATGCGAAGAGGAAGTGCGAATAGGAAATGCAAACTGGGATGCGAAGAGGACTTGCGAACTGGGAAGTGCAAATTAGGGTTGGTGAGCCAGCATATGCAAAGTGGAATGGCGGGCTGGCAATGCGAAGAAGCATTGGCGAGCTGAGTTTGGCCAAGAAGCATATGCGAACTGGCATTGGCGAGCTAAGATTGGCGAGCTGGCGAACTGCGAGCTGGCAACTGCGAGCTGGAATAACTGATTGGATTGGCGGAATGGAATTTAATTAATTCAGATTTTACTGAGGCAGTAGTCTATATAAGGGTAGTAACTGAAGAATTAAAACACTTAAACCTATTATTTCTTTTTCTCTGTTCTATCGTGCTTGTCCTTTCTCCAAGGATAGTCTGAAGCACTGTTCATCTCCATTCTTCAGATTTCACGATTTCTCCATCAAATTTCTGGAGAAAAATTCATGGAAATCCATAGAGACATTCTGCGACTATTATATTTTCGTTTTAACTTATGGAAAGAGCTGGAAATATTTTGAGGCAGTCAAGGATAAATTTCTGCCATTGTAATCCATTTGAGGTAAGGATTTATTTATTGGTTTTTATCAATTAAATAGATATTATTTAGGTTGGAATAAATGGGTTTAGGGTTGTTTTACATAGATCAACACTAATTTATTGGAAATCCCTAAACTCTAGGGTTTAATTTGAAACTTTGGAATATGATTTATTAAACTAAGGATGGGGTTCATAAATTGAGGATGAAATTAGCTAATTGGATGTAAGTAGACAATAAATTGATGACCAATTTGATGTGAAATTATAGATTGTGGAAACTGAATTCTCAAAGTAGCCATAATTGGGGATTTTTGAAGAATTGGTGAAATTGTCTAATCTATTGTCTATTGGAAAATTAAGGTGAGTTCTACATGCATCATTTGACCTAACCATCTTGCTTAAATTGATTATTGGATACCATTCGGGAAAAACCCCCACATGGCCG
>CANXYC010780890.1:0-19492 GCA_948193065.1 Aleurites moluccanus | reverse complement strand
TGAAAGCTCACTTCTCTTCTGTGGATTTCAAGTGATAGCTTAGCTCGTGAGGGGGCTAATAGAGAAGATCGGGCTTCTTGACTTATTTACTCCGAGAAGTTTCATTGTAATTATTCTTTGAGATATTTTGTATATTTATTAATGGTATTGTGATATAATATGTATTGGAGTATACTCTAGAGCTCCGTAACTAGTCTTTTGGGAATACTAGAATATTTTGATGTATGAATGTTATCCTTTGGATACTCTCGTTCCTCTTTGATGAGAGATGTCTCCTTTTGATCATTAAGGAACAAGAGAAAGATATGGAATGATATAGAAGGATATGATTGAATTGATTTGATTATATGTATGAATATGACAAATGTATGATAAAATATGATGGTACAATTTATTTGATGTTTGATAAGATTTATGATTTGTGAGTTTTACGGGTTTATGGTGACTTTAAGTCTACCATTGTCCTATGATTGTCGCGCCACTGGAGTTGGGGTGTGACATATATATATATCTTCATATTCGATATATTTTTAAATTTACTTAAAAAACATTTAATTAGATAGAAATTTGCTTAAAAAAATTTAATTAAATAATACTTAATAATATCATTCATCACTTCAAACTAAAACTATTAGTACTTTTTAATTTTAAATTAGTAAATTCATACTTGGAATGCACTTGATCCAACTAATTTTCAAATTGGTAGTCTTGTATTTATTATAAATATATAGTTTTTTAAAAAATTATAAATATAATAAAGTAATTAATTGTAGCTTTAAATTTTATAATATATATATGAAATTGAAATAATATTATATGGTAAATGATCTTTGTTTTAAGTGATGTTTCATTAACCAATTGATTGTTCCATATTAATATTTTATTTTAAAAGATAATATTAAAAAATATAACCGCATATTCATGATTAAATGCACTTTATCTTATTTTTTTTACTTAATAAAATGACAATTTATCCGTATATTATATTAAAAAAATTTAACATCACTTTTACAATTTCTTATTCTATTATATGTTTAATTATTTTTAATTTGTAATAAATATTCAACAAATATATTAGACTCTTTAATATATGTAAATTTCTAAATATAATATAGTTTTTTCATATATAAAGATATAAATATTCAACAGTATTTTTTAACATTTTAGTAGTTATAAGTGTGATTTGTGATATTTTATATTATTTCAAATAAAGAAAAAACTTATACATTAATGTATAAATTAGGAGATTATATATATAAATGCACATGATGTTGAAATTTATAATATTTATATATTACAAAAGTATTTAAAATAAGATATGCCAATTAATTAAAATTTTATTTTATTACTTTAATTAAAAAATTTAAAATTTCAAAAATAATAATTGAAATTTGTAACCTTAATACAAAAGATAAAAGTAAAAAATATATATTGGTTATTAATTTTTTTTAGAGAAAATGAATTAAATATTCACAATATTTAAGATGAGAATTTATAAACAAAATAAACAACTATATGCACATGCATTATCACCATTAGGATGAGTAAAAATTAGTGAAACCACCAAAACTATATATATATATATTAAAAAGTTTTCATGTCACTTTATTATATATCATTACTAACATGAGAAATATGCAACCCAACAAAATAAATATATTGACAAGACATACATACACCATGAGATTATTCTAATGCCAAAGAATGCAAGAATATATAATATTATTATTTAATTATAGATTTAATTTAAAAGTTAGTATAATTACACTTAAAATCCTACAAAAACTTTCAATTTTATTGATTAATGACATTATTTTTTTAAGAAAAATGACATTGTACTTGTGATTTTATTTGCAAAAGTACCTAAATTTTAATTAGTCTTATTAAAGATATATATAAATGTGATAACACCATATTTTTTATTAAAATATAAAATAATTTATTTACTCTCTATTAAATTAACATTAAAATTTTATTCATATTCTAATTTTATTTGTCTATTACTCGAAATTAATGTTATATTTTTTTTTTTTTTTTACAAAAATATCTAATTTATAATGATGATAAAAATATTATATATGTAAATTTTTTAATCATGTGCGAATGGGACGAATATATTTCAATTCTTTTGAAATTTTTTTCTAAAAGTATTGAATAGTTTTTTTAATGCTCATTTTATGTACCAGAACAGTAATATAAAATTATAATGAAAGTTTTTATTAATTTAATGAAATTTATTAAAAAATATTAAGTATTTATATTGTTTAATTCAGGAAAATACTTAAAAAGATAAAATAAGTAAGAAAAAAAATCATATACTGTTGATAATATATCTCTTGTCACCCTAAAAAGTTTACTATTATAATGTTATTTCTGTTTATTTTTATAGGATACAACTTATATATATTGCTCGGGATTTGGAAAAAATACTGTAATTATTTTCTTTTTTGGAAAGCACTAAAAGAAAGGAAAAAAAAATTATTACAACTCTCCATCCTCTTTTAATATATTATATAATTTATCTGATAATGTGTATCTTGACATTATAATTAATATCTAATTTATATATATTATCTCTTGAAAAAAAATTAAAAAAAATTAATTTATTTTCTATTTAGTATGCATAAATTATTATTATTTATTAAATTTAAATATTATTTTTTGATAATTTTTAATATTAAATTAAAAATATATCAAATTTATTATATGAGGCCAATTGAAAAATAATAAAAAGACATTATATATACTGATGAAATAAATTAATGCTAATAAGAGATAAATTATGATGAAATGTAGATGGAGAAGTAAAACAAAAGAAATTAAAATTTTAATATATTTCAATTATCTCACTACATTTTATAATTAGGATAAATTTGAAAAAATAAAAAATTTTAGATTTTTTTATTAATAAGTCATTTTTTTTAAAATGTGGCTTCATATAAGTTTAGCAATAATATTTATCAATAATATTTTTTATCAGTAAGTCGTTTGTTTTAAAGTGTGGCTTCATATAAGTTTAATAATAATATTTTTTAAAAATTAAAAAATAATATATAGAAATATAATGATATAAAAAAATTAATAAAGTGCGGCTTCATATAAGTTTAATTTTTGTTGAAATATCATCATACAAATTTAATTTTTAAAAATATGTTATTTTTTTAAAAGAATTATTCGATACATTGCATAAATTTTTCTGAATAATATTTAAATTATACTATATAAAAATTTAACCTTTGTTTTATCATATAATATAATTCTAAAACCATATCGTGATTAAGTATTTTAAATTTAAGTTTGGCATGTATGATTGTATAAGACAAATTATCCTCCCCTATTCTATTTGGTATATATTTTAAGAGGACAACCTTATTCCAATGGTGATTTACTTTTATCCTATGTAATCTAATTGGTAATTATGGACATATATGAATAAGGTTTGAGATAAAGACATAAATTAGTGAAAGGATAATTACATATTGTTGTTTAAATTTTATATAGATTTTGTTTATTTTAGAGTTTAAATTTTTATATTTTATGACTAAATATTTGAATAGATAATTTTTTATTGGATAAAATACTATTTAGTTTTTTAAGTTTAACGGAATTAACACTTAAATTCCTATATTTTCAGAAAATAGTTATTGAGTCATTTACGTTTAATTTTATTACAATAATTGATTTTTTCGTCTATTTGGCAGTTAAATACCATTAAAAAAATAAAAATATCCTTCATTTTTCATCACATTTTATTTTTTATGTCATTCTATTAAAATTTACCTCAAACTTTTTTCACTTTTCTTCATAATCAAGTCTTTTATTCTCCATACAAGTTTACTAATTATAATATCCATATATAAATTTTACTTTCTTTAATTTCAACAAACCCAAAATTTAAATAATTAATTAATTAATCATGAAAAAAGAAAAAGAAAAAATATCACAGGATAAAGAAAAATAAGAAAATATCTGAATATAAACTTTTTACAAAGGAAAATGAAAAAAAAAAATGAAAGAAATGAAAAGAAAAGAAAATTAAAAAAAAAATGAAGGAAAAAAATATAAAGGTTGAAAATAATGATATTTTATAATTATTTTAATTTATTTTTAATTTTTTAACAGAAAATTTAATAAAAATTAATAAAATTACCAATTATTATGACAGAATGAAATCTCGAAAATCTAATAATTATTTTTTAAAAATATAAGAATCCAACTGTTAATTTCGATAAATTTCATAAATTAAATAATATTTTAATCATTTTTATTTTAATTTCGTTAAACCTTATGAACTAAATAATATTTTAAACATTTTTGTTTTAACCAAGTGTACTTGATTTTATTTTATTTTATTTTTTAAGAATGTTAAGATGAATTATTCTATCCAATAAACATATCACTTCTAATCATTCACTCCGTTCTTTTTCTAAAATTTTTAAATTAAATTTTAACAAAATAAGTGATAATAATGTAATAAAGAGAGAAATAATAATTAATATTGATAATTAGGGTAAAGACTAAATGAATTAATTTAAAACAGTGTAAATTAAAGTATTAATTGTAATAAATTTTAAAAGTGTTATAATGATTATTTTTGCAAGCTATACACTTTTCATTAATTTTTATTTCACAATAATAAATATTCAATCATTAAATTAATAATCAAATAAGTGTCAGAATAATATCACAACAGTATCTACATTTTTTATGATTTATATTTAATTTTTTGCTATATTAAATACTTAAATAGAATGATACATTTTCATCAAGATTGAATTAAATATATTTAAAGAGAACATCGTAATATAATATAAAGATAAAAATTAAAATTTTTTACATAGGTAAACTTATTTGGATAAAAATTTAGAGAAAAATATATTTAACTCTTTACAATTTAATATAAATATGATATTTTAATTTTATCAACTTTTAAATCATTCTGTCTATTTTTATTGTTAAATTCTATAAAAAATTTAAAATACCCCTTTTTTATATTTAATTTTTCTATTCTAATCATTTTTGTTCTATGCAATAATAATCTCTTCACTTCGATTCAAAAAATAAAAACAATTGAAACTGAGTTTCAAAACAAGAAGACATTTTAAATATACTCACAACCCATAACTCGATGTCACAAGTTTTTCTCTCTTCCCTTTTATTTCCCACTCTTTCTCAGCTAACAAACACTAAAAATCACAAATGCAACCACAAACAACAAAACCCACCTAAAAATTTCGGCTCTCACTAAGCTTTGACTCAACTATTCTTACCAAAAAAAAAATTCATTGAAGAACTTTCTCCAAAACTTTAAAAAATTGTCAAGCTCTTTCAATCCATCCAATCCAATCAAAATTATTAGACCAAAAAGAAAATGAAAGCTATGAAACCCATAAAATGAAATCCATGAAACTAAGTATCGTGAGTTGGTTGAGAAAAGAGAAAATTCATCTCTATGGGTTTGAGATGGAGTGAGCATGGAGGAAACCATCTATAAAAAGAAAAAATAAATAATAATAAAAAAAAAAGAAGAATCGGGGAGAAAGGGGAAGGGAGTGGATATGGTATTTTAATATTTAAAATTATTTTTAATTTTTAATTATTTTTAAATTTTAAATAGAAAATTTTAAAAAAAAATTATACAAAATGATTTAAAAGTTTACGGAATTAAAATATAGGAATTAAAATGTCACTTTTTCAAATAAATAAAAATACAAACATTAATTAGATCAAATCTAGAGAATAAAATGTATTTTTTTCAAAAATTTATTATTTTTAAAACAACTTTATTATTTTGTTTTTTCTGTTTTTGAATTTTATACCATTTGAAGGTATATAATATTTTATTAGAAAATTAAATTGACTCTAAGCTAATTTTTTAATGTAATTTCTTCCTTAAAAATAAATAATTTTCTTAGTTTATTCATTGATGAATTATTTTAACTAATTAAGGGCTCATGCTTTGTGCAGAGTTTTAATCATATTTTATTTATTTAATTTTTATTTACTTAAAATATTTTAACAACATAAAACTATTGTTATTTTTTATTAAATTTAGATATTATCTTTTGACAATTTTAAATATTAATATAAAAAATATATGGACCAAGTTTATTATATAGAACTGGTTGAAAAATATTAAAAAGACATTATATATATTAGTCCTTATAAATTTTTAACTGAATTTTACAGAAATATATCAACATAAAAAAAATTAAACAGATAATTTCACATAAATTTAACTTTTAATAAGAGAATTTCATGGAAATTAAATTTTTTTGAAGTTATTTGATGCAATTTTTTTTTTATTATTAATTAAGACTATAGAGAGAGAGAGAGAGAGAGAGAGAGAGAGATAGATTTGACATTGTCTTGTCTTATCTTATGATAATAATTCTAAAATCGTATCATGAATAAGTGTTTTAAATTTGTGTTTGGTATATAATAAGTTAAAAGGACAACCATATTCTGATGGTGATTTTTTATCCTATCTAATAGGTAATTATGGGCATATATGAATACTAATATTTTTTATGCATTATATATAAATTATTTATTTTTTTAATGTGTAATTATATATAATTTTTTAACATATAATATTTTATTTTTAATAATTATTTCATTAATAAATAAATATACAATAAGTCAATTATCAAGTAAATATGATAGGTAATTATGGAGATATATAAATATGTTATGAAAAATAAAGAAAACAAGAACAAGAATAAGAACAGAAATAAGAATGTAGAAAATGGAGTATTCTATTATCTTCTTGGTGTGTATTACAAAGTAATATGAACTCCTATTTATAGAGTTCATTTTCATCATATGTTACAATATATAAAAAACAACCATAAAATACAACATAAATGGTGCAATAAAATTAAACTTAATTACAAAAACTTATGAGGAGTGGGATAGATGAATAGATATTCACATTTATCTTATGAGTAGTGGGATAGATGAATGGACATCCACATTTATCTATATATTTATAACAACAACAATGATTTTTTATTAGGAATCCATACCCCTGTACAAAAAGTCAAGTGACACTTTCTCATTGAGTTAACTCAGTGAGTTATGTCACATTTTTCTTCATTTCCTTTTCTCTTTCTATTTTTTTTTCTTTAATAAAATAAACCTAGTCAAACTGAGTCACTCGAGTTGGTACCGAATCATTTTGGTTGGTACCGAGTCACAAGTTAAAATATAATTGATGCTCTGCTTAATTAAGTGTTCATTTATGTATTTTAATATATAAATGTATAATGTAACAGCTCTATATTAAGTGTTCATTTATGAAACATTTATTTATATGTATTAATAAATAAGTGTAACAATTTTAGAATTTTTAACATCTAGTTATTGTAGCTATATTTATTTTGTGTGGAAAAAAATGAATATATAAGATTCAAAAACAATGCGAAATGATTTACGTATAGAAAAATATTAATGATATAGTGTGAAATAAAAAAAAAAATTAAATAGAAGAATGACAGAAATACAAAAAGACATGCGCCATATAAACAATATTTTTCGAAAAAAATTATGATACTAGATTATGAAAACAAAGTAGATAAAAATACATGAGTTAATCAATCAATGTATTAAGGGGCTGAATACATTAATAATATTCATGATGATATTACATAATCGCACAATATATTTATAAAAAAATATATTATAAATAGTTTGTGCTTTATACGAGTTATGATTCTAGCTTGGGATAAAAGCGAAGGAACGAAAATATAGAGAAATGAGGGACACAAGGCATCGTATGTTTAGTCTTCAGAACTGTGTTATTCAAACTTAATGGGCCGTGAAAGGGTTAAAGGGAGCTATTGTATTTTTAAACACAGTAGCCCCTTATGTGCTCAATTTTGGACCCAAAAAAATTTTAATTTTTTTTAAAAATTATAATATGATAGTTTTTGTTTTAACGAATCTAATGATATATTTTTTGTATAAAATAAAAATCAAATGAATCTAAAAATATATATTAGAAATGTATTAAATTTAAGCCGTTAAATTTTAATAGTTTAGATTAAACAAACTTATATTACATTTTATGAAAGCAAATTATTTTTGTTTTGCTAAAAAATTAACACTGGCATATTATAATTTATAAATTTTTTTTAAACCAAAATTGAGCGCATGAGAGGCTGCTGTGTTTAAAAGCACAGCAGCTCCCTGCAACTCCAAGAAAGACATTTTTCTTGTCTCAAAATGTAGAGAGGTTGTATTACAAAGTAATATGAACTCCTATTTATAGAGTTCATCTTCATCATATGTTACAATATATAAAAATCAATCATAAATTACAACATAAATGGTGCAATAAAATTAAACTTAATTATAAAAATTTATGAGTAGTGGGATAGATGAATAGACATCCACATTTATTTTATGAGTAATGGGATAGATGAATGAACATCCACATTTATCTATATATTTATAACATTAATAAATTTTTAACGGAAAAATTTTAAATTTTAACGGAATTTAAATAAAAATTTTTTTTATTATAATTTTAAAAATATAAAGACCTTTTAATTTGATACGATAAAATTAAAAAATTTAAGAGTAATGGAAAGTTTGACCCACAAGCTTAGTAATTACATTCACTAAGAAAAAAAAAAATGCAAAAGACTTACAAATATAATGCAACTTTAATTTATAAAAAATAATAAATTATGTACCATCCAAAGCCATTTCCGAGCGACATTGTTTTACTGCCTCGTGAACAATGAAAACAGTACTGAGATACTCCCAAGCTTCTGGTAATACTCCAAGCTCTTCTTCTTCGACCGTATGTTACTAACACTCTCCAGCCATATGTTCTTTCTGTTTTCAAATACTCATTCTCTGTCTAATTCCAATCGCCACCATTTCCAAGCTCACCGTGGCTACTATTTCCAAGCTCGCAAATCCAACTAATTATTTTAACTGTTTGAAATACTAAGCCATTCAAGGGCTCTGATTTACCCACATGTACTGCCTATTGCTTTTTTTTTTTTTTTTGTAGTTATCTGATAATATATTGGATAAATTATTTTTTAGTTCACTAAATTTAACCTAATTAACACTTATATCCTATTTTTTGAAAAAATAACTAATTAGTCGTTATATTATTTCGTTAGACATTTAAGTCATTTCATATAATTTTTTCACATTTTTTATTAAAAAATTTAAAAAATAAAAATAAAAATAAAATATAATAAACTGACCAAAATGCCATTTTTCTTCATTTCTTAGATTTTTGCTTTTTCTTCCCCTCTTTTTTTTTTTGCCTTTTAAAATTAAAAGAATAAAATTTAAAATAATTTTTAATTTAATTAATTAAAATTAAAATGAATAATTTGAATTAAAAATATTATTTTTTATTTAATTTATTTTTTATATTTAATTTAAAATTAAAATAAATAAAACTACTTTTCATCGATTAAAATTACTTTTCGTATGTTTAATTAAAATAATTATTTTTATTATTTAATCAAAATAATTATTATTTTTTGTATATCTACTTAAAATTAAAAAAGAACCTTATATATATATATAAGAGAAAAAATAAAAATTATTAATTATTTTAAAATTGAATTAATATACTCAAAAAAAATATTCTAATTTTAATTAAATATACTCAAAAATAATTATTTTATATATTAATTAAATATATAAAAGTAATTATTCTAATTAAATATAAAAAAAGTAACTTTCAATCAATGAAAGTAATTTTATTTATTTCAATTTTAAATTAATAAAAAAGGAAAAATTAAAAATAATAAAAATAATTATCTTAATTAAATAAAAGGTAATTTTATTTATTTTTAATTTTAAATTAGATATACAAAAAAAATTAAATAATTAAATAAAATTAATTATTTTAGTTAAATAAAAGTAATTTTATTTATTTTAATTTTAAATTAAATATAAAAATAAAATATATTCATATATATTTTAATTTCAATTAAATTTAAAAAGTAAAAATATAAGTGTTAATTAGATTAAATTTTAAAAACTAAAAAGTGATTTATTTTAAAAGCGAAAATCTAGAAAATGAATGAGCATGAATATTTTGGTTATTTTACTAAAATTTAATGAAAAAGTGAAAGAAAATGGACAAAAAAATTAAAGTGTCTAATGAAATTAAAATATATGGACTTGTTAATTAGTTTTTTAAAAAGTAGAGATGTAAATATTAATTAAATCAAACCTCCTTAAAAATTAAAAAGTAATTTATACTAATATATTTCACCTATTTCTTTTTTTTTTTTTTTAAATTTAAAAATCTGTTATTAAAATCCTTTGAGAGTGCATCAATAGTGAAGGGCAGAACCAATTCTATCTTGAGAGTCTATGGTGTTGAAAAATGAGATTAAATAGTCAATAGCAAAAAGAATAAAAAAAAAACAATGATGCCGATGTAAATTAAAGAAGATCATGAAGATTAGGATTTCGGTTTTGGGTTTGGGTTTTTCTGGGATACTAAATTTGTTATTCGATCAATTGTAGAAGTGGGTTTGAAGTTGAATTTGTCGCAGAAAAGGTGAGAGATTCGCAAGCATTAATCAGACTAAAACCACCACCTGCCATGTAGAGAGGAGCAAGGAGATTTAGTAAAAAAAATTAAAATCTCTCTCCTCCACATGTCAAGCATGTAGTGGATGATGGCTCAGTTTTGTCGAGCTTCTGGTCCCTACAATCCACTAATTTGCTATGATAATGTAGCAGCTCAGTCTGCTTAGATTGGCCAAGTGGAACGCTTAGTTAATAAGCTTTGATGACATGTGGTCCACGTGTGTCGATCCGATGGAATTTTTGATAAGTGATCAGCCAACAATTTTTTTTTCAAACTTTAGTAATTAGTCTACAAAAATTTTCCGATTAGTGATCACATTAAAACAAATTTTAAAGTTCAGTGATCACCAAGATCATTTACCAAGAGCTGAGAAAATTTCAGTGCGCATGTAGAATGGTGATTTGGGATTCAGGAGCTTTTCATGTTTCAGTGTTGCACTATTGGCAAGCAATGTTGGAGGTACCTACAAAATCTGGATGACATGTGGGCAAGAGTTGTTAAAAAAAATATGTTTTTCTTATTATAATATATGAATGCAAAATAAGGTAACAATCCCACGTGGGCTTGGTCAAGCTTTTTGGTTGGTAGGGATGCTATTGAATTAGTGTGTGCTACGGTTACTTGAGAAAAACTCAAGTAACTATTACATGAGTTTGGAATATAAAATTTTAAAGTGAAAATAGCTAATTTTTAATTGATTACTTGTTCAATCAGTAACTGTGCTTCTGACCTATTTCATACTCTCTTTTCTTATTTTCCTGCCGCCTTCCCTTCTCCTTCTCCTTCTTCCTCTTCTGCTTTTCTTTTTTCTTTTCTTCTTTTCTTTTATCATTTCCTCCCTCTTACAGCTCAGGCTGTAGGCTGATTTGGCCGTTCCTCTCTCCTTCCTACAGATCGACTAGAAAGTCTTGCCGCCATTCGCTTTCGGTGCAGGCTTCATTCATTGGATATATAGCCACCACCGACTAGCCAAAATTCGTATAAAAGTGAGTGGTTAACTTGTTAATTCTTGTAATAATATTAGATTAAATAAATAGAATAATTATCAAACCCTAATTAGACAATAACGTTTCATCCAAATTCCACAGGTATGTTCCCTTCATTTCTCTCTATTGTCTTCTTATTTTATTATCCTTTTTTTTTTTTTTTTTTTTTTTATCTCAATTCGAAAATTCGCTTCTCTATTTGGTTTCTCAAATTAGAGGAGCTGCTTTTCGGAGGAACCAAACAAACTAATTATTGAAAAATTATGTTATAGTAGTTGAATTGAAAATTTGAAACCAAATATATGCTATTTCATTTCCAAAGAAATTTGCATGTGATTAATACTGCCTTTGATATAAATGTGATTGTGTTAATTAGTTGTTGTAGATAACAATAATACTTTTTTATTTTTAAATTTGCTATCCATAATTGCAATAAAGTTTCTATTTTTGAAAAATAGCAGATTTGTGGGTTTCTCTAGGAAAAAAATTATAACCTCAATGATTCTTGTTCCTTGTGGTTCTGCATTTATTTGAGGTATAAATCATAACTATGAGATAGATAATAATGGAGATTGATCATCTTTTCTTCTTGATTTGGAAGTATGTTAATTGAACACTTATTATGTATAAAAAGTAAACTGAAATAGTTTAGAGGTTGTATAATTGAATGCATTTACTCAAAAAAAAAAATGTGTTCATATGTTGATAAGAATTGAGCTGTGGTAGAGAATTTTTTTTTATCTTGTTTTTTTATATTAGGTGGAAACTCTAGAACCCAAGTCTATAAAAGCATTTCAAGACTTGGTCACACCCTGTACTCTAATCCGTGGTATTTTGTTTAATTTTTAGTTCAAATTAATCATCTTATTAATCGAGAGTTCATTTTGCAAATTTTATAAAATTTAATAAGATTTAGTTCAAGTAAAGCGGACATTCATGAAATTAGTATGATAATATTTCTAATGAATTTTTACTTCGGTTAATCTAAATTTTCAATTATATCTTTCAATAAACTCATCATAAAACTAAATTGATTAATCTGATTTTGAAGGCCAGTTACAGACACATAGATTGTGCCAAAGTTTACAATAAAGAAAAAGAGGTAATTAGTTAGCTCACTATGGTTGTTAATATTTTCATTAATTACTATAGTTTTGTTAGAAAAATCTTTCATACATTGTGATTTTAATGAAATGTAGATAGGGGAAGCATTAAAGGAATTATTTTCTTCTGGAGTAGTGAAATGTAATGAGCTATTCATCACATGTAATCTATGGTAATTCCCAATTACGGTGATTAATTGCTAATTTACTGTGGATTTTGAATATAATTTGTATCTTAATTGATTTTGGATTAAAAAAATCTTTTGCAGGTGTAGTGACCATGCTCCTAAAGACATCTCAAAGGCAATTAGCAAGAGTTTAAAAGATCTTTAACTTGACTATATTGATCTTTATCTAGCATGTATGTTATGTGCCTTTATACTAATCTATAACTTCCAACAAAGATTATAAAAAAATTTAATTTTGGTCTGGGATAGATATAATATTTGCCACTTTGCCTTGTGTTATATAGATATATTAGCCATTTCATACAAAAGCAGGTAGTCGAGGTTGGGATCCAGAAAACATAGCTCCCTTATACCTTCAAGAGACATGGACTGCAATGGAAGGCTTACATGCATTAGTTCAAGCACAAGCCATTGGAGTCAACAATTTCTCAACTAAGAAATTTAGCTTGGAAATGACTTGGTCTATATTCCGGGCCAAGGTGAGTTTTGGTTTTATCATAATAAGTTTAAGAATGTGTTTTTTATATTTTGAGTAATTGATTTATGATTGTTGATTGAGGTTACAGAGTAACATATTAGATTGGATGACTTGTTGCGATTTAAATTGCTTGTTGATTAAGTTCTTAGTATACTATTATACTCCAGATTATATGATTAGTAATCCAACACAATTTTAAGTTTATAGATTTAAAAAAAAAAATTATGCTTCTGTATTTAGGTTGAAGTCCCTTGCCATTCTCAGAGTTAAATTTCTAAATATTTGGTATAAATTGAGATTATGATAAAAATTTACTAAGGCATCTTGTATTGGATCATGTAGATAAAAAGTATATTATATTATTTGTAAAAAGAAATTGAGAATCTCTTATTATTGTTGTCAATTATATAATTGCAAGCTAAAGTTCAAGGTAATGAATTTTTTGTTTCATAGGTGCTTGGAGGGATAATATGCCTTTTATTTTTGCTTAACTTTTGGGCCTTTTGAACATGATGGATTGCAACAGTTAAGAGTATGATAAAATAGTAAAACAACCATTCCAACGATTTTCAATAGCTTAAACAACTTTAATGTCTTTTCCTATTTGTTTTTTACATGTAGTCCTTGGCTTTGCTTATTTCTAGCAATTTGTTATAATATATTCAGTCTAAGTCTCTAATTATATGCAATGAGGGATTGCTCCTTTTGTAAGATTCATATATGTTGGTGTATAAGAAACCAGCAGCAACAGTATACTGAGATTTCTTTTTGGCCTTTCATATTACTTTTATGTGTAATATGAAAACAATATAAATATATGAATTTACAAAATAATATTGCTTTCATATGTATATTGGGTGATATTTTATAAATAATAAACTATAAACTCGAATATTTTGTAAAAAATTAGAAATTTTATAAAATTGGGTGATATTTTTGTAAATTTGTAAATAAATAATACATTATAAACTTCAATATTTTATAAAAAAAATTAAAAATTTAGTAACAATTGGTTGAAAATTATGTAAAAAATCAGTGATATTTTGTAAAGTGATTCATTTACAAAATAATATATGACATAGGTAAATATTTTGTAAAAAGTGAGAAATTTTATAATGATTGGTAATATTTTGTAAATCTTTTTATTAACAAAATAATACGCTATAAAATTCAATATTTTGCATAAAAGTGAAAAAATTTATAAAGATTTGTAATATTTTGTAAATCATTTCTTTAACAAAATAGTATGCTACAAAACTCAATATTTTGCAAAAACAGTGAGAAATTTTGAAAACATTAGTAATATTTTATTAACAAAATAATATATTGCAAAACTCAATGTTTTGTAAAAAAGTGAAATTTTTTCTTAAAATAGATGTATTTTGTAAATTCCTTTATTTACAAATTAAAACACTACAAATACATATACTTTAAACAAATATATTTTAAAAATTAATGAAAAATTTTAAAAATTTTGGTAGTATTATTTGAATAAATGACTTTATTTTGCAAATAATATACTACAAGTCTCAAAAAGGGTATAAAATTTATTGAGGCAATAGCAAAAAAATTTGCACGGTCATGCTTAAATATCTGCATGGCCGTGCACTTCAAAACGGAAAAAAAATGATTCAGACAATAGCAAAAAAAATTTGCTTTAATAATTCATTATAAACTTATGGAAAACAGTACTATATGGACAATAATGAATAATTATTTAATTAAATTATAAAGTTAACTAACATTAAAACAAATAATAATTATTTTATTGAATAAAAATGCAATCAATTTCACTAACTCCCATTGATCATTATTTTGATCATCATTAGGATCACATAAAATAACAGATGTTACACTAATGATATTGTATTAACTTTTTGAAAATGTGAAATTTGAATGAAATTTATAAAAGTCTGAATAGTTATTTATTTTTTACTTACACACATGTTTTACTTAAACAATATATTTTAATTTTTATGATGACTAAATTAAAAATAATTGGATAAAAAATGATTATAAATTATATAATAATATATAACTCATTTTAGATGTAATAACAATACTTTTCATTAAACTAATTAGTAATTAAATTTCACAACAAAAATTATCTCATAATTATTATCTAACATTTAAGAGATATTTGATATTAATCTCATAGTAAAAGTAACATAACAATTAGAATTTGAAAAAAATTATGACATTGCTTTTGAATTAATAAGATTAACTTTATCATATAAATAAATATGTAAATAAATAAGAATATAAGACCTTAAAAATAATCAAGTAATATAATTAATAGCTGTTAAAAATAAAATGTTAGATTAAAATTTAATTTGTTACAAATTTTGAAATATTCTAAAATACCTACAATAAAATCTTGTATTAAAATATTAAATCAACATTATATATATATATATATATATATATATATATATATATATATATATTCCTTCTCAATCTAGTTAATATGAACTTGAAACCTAATTAACTTGAGGCTTAACTATATTAATTAATTAATCTCCTCTATAATAGTGGAAAATAAGTGGAATTTTTTTTAAAAAAGTGATATATTATAAATGTCTTTATTTATAAAATAATACCCTATAAATTTTAATATTTTGTAAATATAAATAAGTGAAAATTTTTATAAAAAATAGTTATATTTTGAGGAGAGAGAAAATGTAAGTGACTTTTGAAATTTAAAATACTGTATGTCCATAAAAAATACCTGCTCACCCGATGATTGTTTCTGGAAATTCGATTTTTGTCTATCTTAAAATCAGCAGGTGATTATCTTTGTCACTTAACACCTCATTTTTTTAACCTGCAAAATAATTAATATTTTATAAATTAATTAATTTACAAAATAATACACTAAAAAAAAGTATCTTGTAAAAAAGTGTAAAATTTTTAAACAAATAGCTGATATTTTTTAAATTCATCAATTTACAAAATAATAAACTACAAGCCCCAATATTTTGTAAAAAATAATAAAAATGAGTGATATTTTGTAAATGAAGTTATTTATAAAATAATACACTAAAATCCCTAATATTTTATAAATAAGTGAATTTTTTTACAAAAATTAGTGAATTTATAAAGTGGTTCATTTACAAAATAATACATTACATGTCCCAATATTTATGCAAAAAATGAAAAATTTTGTAAAAATTGATAATATTTTATAAATTCTTTCATTAATAAAATAACATACTACAAAACACAATATTTTGCAAAACAGTGAAAATTTTTGTAAAGATTAGTAATATTTTGTAAATCTTTTCATTTACAAAATAATATACTACAAAACCCAATATTTTACAAAAAAAGTGAATTTTTTTGTAAAAATTAGTAATATTTTATAAATCTTTACATTAATAAAAAAAATACAATACAAAACCTAATATTTTGCAAAAAAAGTGAAAAAATTTGTAAAAATAGATGATATTTTTGTAAAGTATTTCATTTACAAAATTAAAATACTACAAACACATATATTTTAAAAATTAGTGAGAAATTTGAAAAATTTTGGTAGTATTATATAAATGACTTCATTTTGTAAATAATATATTATAAGTCACAATATTGAGATTTACGTTTAAAACGTGAGGAATATGAAAGATATTAATATAATTTATAAAATTTTATATGATAAATAATATTGAAAGATATAAGATATTTTTTTTTCTTTTTCATATAAAAAATTTATATAAAAAATTTTCAAACAATTATATTAATATAAATCATTTAAAAATCCCTTATATAGTAATAAAATATGAATCTTACAAAAATTAATTACTTTTAAATAACTTTTAAGTAATAAAAAATCATACTACATAAGTAATATGATTTTATCTTTTTACAAAGCCATTATAATAATGTAAATTTAATTTAAATTCTCTTATATTTAATAAAAAATTATTTTTTTTATAAAATCCTACATAAAATTATAAAATATAGGTATTTTGTATATTATTAATTTTATAAAATCCTAAATTAATAAAAAAAAAACTTTTGAAAAAAAATACTTTTGAAAAATGATAAATAATAAACAATAATTTTCTTGTATATAAGTAATACATTTAGAAAAATGGATGATATTTTATAAATTTTTGAATTTATAAAATAATACACTATAAATCTTAATATTTTATAAAAAAAATGAAAAATTTTGTAACAATGGTTGATAATTTATAAATCATACTATTTACAAAATAATACACTATAAACTCTAATATTATGTAAAAAAAAGTGACAAATTTTATAAAAATGGGTAATATTTTATAAATCGTATAATTTACAAAATTTTATACTACAAACCCTAATATTTTATAAAAAAGTGAAAATTTTTGTAAAAATGGATGATATTTTAACAAAATCATACAATTTATAAAAATTTACACTATAAACCCCAATATCTTATAAAAAAAGTGATAAATTTTATAAAAATTTGTCATATTTTGTAAATAGTATGATTTATAAAATTTTACACTATAAACCCCACTATTTTGTAAAAAAGTGAAATTTTTTGTAAAAATAACTTATATTTTGTAAATCGTACAATTTACAAAATTTTACACTACAAACCCCACTATTTTATAAAAAAGTGAACATTTTTGTAAAAATAGCTTATATTTTGTAAATCGTACAATTTATAAAATTTTACACTACAAACCCTAATATTTTGTAAAAAAGTGTAAAATTTTGTAAAAATTGCTTATATTTTATAAAACGTACAATTTATAAATTTTACACTATAAATCCCAATATTTTATAAAGAAGTGCAAAATTTTGTAAAAATGACTTATATTTTGTAAATCGTATAATTTACAAAATTTTACATTACAAATTCTAATATTTTATAAAAAAGTACAAAAATTTGTAAAAATGGCTTATACTTTGTAAATAGTACAATTTATAAAATTTTACACTACAAATCACAATATTTTGTAGAAAAGTAAAAAAATTTGTAAAAATAACTTATATTTTGTAAATTATACAATTTACAAAATTTTACACTACAAATCCCAATATTTTGTAAAAAAATGTAAAATTTTATAAAAATAGCTTATATTTTGTAAATCGTACAATTTACAAAATTTTACACTACAAATCTCAATATTTTGTAAAAAAGTGCAAAATTTTGTAAAAATGACTTATATTTTGTAAATCGTACAATTTATAAAATTTTACACTACAAATCCCAATATTTTGTAAAAAAGTGCAAAATTTTATAAAAATAGCTTATATTTTATAAATTGTATGATTTATAAAATATTACACTATAAGACCAAATATTTTATAAAAAGGTGCAAAATTTAGTAAAAATGACTTATATTTTGTGACTTATATTTTGTAAATTGTACGATTTACAAAATAATACATTACAGACCCCAATATTTTGTAAAAAAGTATAAACTATTATAAAAATGATTTTTATTTTGTAAATTTTATGATTTATAAAATATTAAACTATAAATTCTAATATTTTTTAAAAAAAATGTTAAATTTTGTAAATTGATTAATTTAATATTTTTAATTTCCTTAAATTTTTTTTATTCCTTTTATATTATTACTACTTTTTAATTAATAAGAATATTTTAAATTTTTGTTTCACATTATAATTTGGGAAAAAATATTCCAAATTACAATTTTGGGTTTAATTTTCTTTTTATTCTTATTATTACTAATTTTTAAATTTCCTGAAAAATATATTTTTTGTTTTTTTTTTATATTATTACTACTTTTTAAATTAAAAAAAAATATTTTACATTATTGTTTCAAATTACAAATTTGTCCAAAATTATTTCAACTTACAATTTAAAAAAAAAAATCATATTTTCATATTATTACTAATTTTTTTTCCTTCATATAATAATTATTACTAAATTGGTTAAATTAAAAAAAATTATCTATAATGATCTAAAATAAAAAAAATTAGTTTAATTTTTTCAATAATCTCATGTAAAGTATTACAAATTATTATTTATAATTTGAAGAAAAAATATTTTTTTATTTTTTATATTATTACTATTTTTTTCATAAAACATATTCTGAATTATTATTTATAATTTGAGGAAAAATATTTTTTTCAATTTTTTATAATATTACTAATTTTTTTCTTCATAAAATTATTCCAACTTATTATTTACAATTTT
>CANXYC010780889.1:0-32405 GCA_948193065.1 Aleurites moluccanus | reverse complement strand
TTGGTAAATCTTAAATTGTCTCTATTTCTTCTTATATATGTATATATAATTGTTTTATTGCTATATAAGTTGTATATTTGCTATATTTAATATTGATTGGAGGCATATTTATATGATATTAGTCCATGGCTATTTTTTGATAGTATAGCGGGTAAATCCATTGACTGTGTGCACACTGTGTTATGGGACCCCTGCTAGAGAGGGACGATGTATTCTCTAGTCATAAGGAACATATCCTTATATGAGTCACTTATTTATGGGACCCCTGCTAGGGAGGGACGTTATATTCCCTAGTGCAGTGCACTTTATGATAGTGCTGAGTATAAAGTTCAAAAGTGACCCAAATCCTGTGATATCATATATGTGCTACCTAAAATTATCTATATGAGTAATATTGGATTATTATTACAGTAAAGTATCTATTATTTTATATGCTATACTTTATTAAATATTTTATGCATATTATTGGTATTATTACTATTATTATGCATTTACTGCATTCTTATGCTTTTGAACTCACTGAGTATTTTTATACTCATTCTCTTAGTGTTTAATATTTTTCAGGTCTTCGGTGAGGCACGCATTCCATTGGCAATACCTTCATCTGCCTTGGAAGTCCATTGCATGTAAAAATCATACTCTAAAGTTATGAAACCTATGTATAGAATAGTATTCCATGGTACTGTATATAGATTTTTGGCATGTAGATATAATGATAAGCTTGCATATATATTATGTTGTTGTATTTGATGTTTGACTTATCTATATATGGATGAGTTTGTTTTTATATATTGATATTGAGATTGTTGATAGAGATCCATAAGGGATCAGTAGTTGGGATGATTGTAGATATTATTGAAGTGTTGTTTGCTTGTTTCTGATTTTGGGCATAGTCCTATTTTAGAGGAGATGCTGTCGAATTTTCCTCAGTACTTTTATATATTCATTTAGTTGTTTTGACTTTTGCATGCCATATAGATAGTTCGTTGGAGTTCTTCGTGGTATTTGTCGCTTATGCATCACCCATACCCTAGCACCGTTGCGACTCCCGTGATGGGTCGTGACACAATCATACATCTAAATATACTAGTATCCTCAAATGACAGACTACAGAGCTCTAGAGTATACTCCAATACACATTGTGTCATAATACCATTAAATAAATATACAAAATATCTCAACAGTATTACAATGGAAGCTTCTTGGGATAAACAAGTCAAGAAGCTCGATCCTCTCTATTAACTCCTTCACGAGCTATGCTATCACCTAAAATCCACAGAAGAGGAGTGAGCCTTCAATTCAGTAAGATATGAACATTATAAATCATAAATCTGAATATCGAATCATGGTCATGAACAAATAATTGTACATATAGATATGAAAGAATCATAAGCTTTACTTGAAGGAACTTGGGTACTCATAATATTTGGCTATATTAAATAATGTCATATATCAAATCATGGTTCATATCTGAAATATAAAATGCCCACAAAGAATGGCATTATCAAATCTCATCTGATAGAACTGATCTCATGTCATAACATACGTATCAGTAGCCTTGCTACCTTAACGTGCACACATGCTTGGCCAGGCGTGCGCCTAAAGCTCATGGCCCCCTCTAGGTGGAACACTGATAAAAACTCTATCAGCTGGGCTCCCAAAGTGCACAATGGACCAATGAATTTACTCTCATTGGAAAGAGCGTTCTATCCATGAGTCATGGAGTTTCAATCTCATAGGAAGCATATTGGTCGCAAGACCATTATTATTTATCATCATTCAAATCAGGTTTACAAACAAGAAGTATATGAACTTGATCCAAGAAAATTGATCAAGCCATTCACATTATACAAATATATGTATGTACAAATGGGTAAACAAATATGAGAATACTTGATCATATTAAGTTCAAAGAATGATAATCAAATAAGATGTTCATACTTGCCTTAACAAAATTTCTCTTGAAATTTCCTCTAGCAAATTTCCAACTCCAACTCCTCAATTAATTTGATTTCTTACTCCTAAGAAATTTTTCCAAATATACAAAATTAGGGTTTTCTCCAAATCAATAATATTTATCATGATTTTTTAATAATTAATTATCTTAAAGTCTCTATTCTTAATTCCCAACAACCAATTTTATTTATCTCTTTAAGAAAATCTGCATTTAACTTTCGGAGTTACTGTTTATGTTACTATTCATGACAGTCTCAACCTTCAGATTTCTCCCACATTAATTACCATTAATGACTTTAGATCACTTGCAATAAATTCTATACACTCAATATTAATTATCCTAACCCATAGACTTAAATAAATCTAAAGAAAATAGCTTCAGAAGAAAATTTACCTTATTTCCTTCAAACTGAAATTTCTGAGATTCCTGCTCAAATCTGAGGATTTCTGCCTTAATATAGAATAATCTAGAAGTCTAATGCATTAATTTGAGTATTAATGCCTTAGAAAATAAAATAGAATTAATTCTGAGAAAAAGACCGAATATCATGAAGAAAGAAAGAAAGAAAAAATCGTGGAAATGCTATTGGGGGCTGCTGGGTTTAAATAGACCTCTGCCCAGAAAACACACAGAATACACCTCTGTCACACCTCTGGTTAAGTGTAAGTTGTCAAGAAAAGGTTTCAGCTCAGCAGAGATTAGTGTTAGCGAGCCGACAAATGCGAGGTGGCATTTGCTAGCCGGCAATGCAAGCTAGCGAAGTGGCGAAGAGAGCAAAGTGGTGAAGAGAGATTGTCGAGGTGGCAATTGACGAAGAGGATTAGGCGAGGTGGCATTATGAGAAGAGAGAGATAGGCGAGCAGAGTTTGGCAAAGAGGACTAGGCGAGGTGGCATTATGCAAAGAGGCATTACCGAGGTGGCATATGCGAGGCGGCTTGTACGAAGAGGAGTTAGCGAGGAGAGTTTTGCGAGGTGGCATATGCGAAGTGGAAATTGCGAGCTGGGAATTGCAAGGTAGCATTGCCGAGGCGGGTTGGCGAGATGAGCTGGCGAGCGAGATTTTGGGGCAGTGGCCTATTTAACCAAGTGCCCAGTAGCAATTTTCTGCACGATTTTCTTTCTTCTTCTCCTCGTTCTTTTTCAGTTCTTTTCAGGATAGTTCCATTTATTCTTTAATGCATTAATACTTAAAATTTATGCATTAAATCTCTAGATTAACATATTTTAAGGCAGTAATTGTCATATTCAAGCAGAATCTCTCAAGGAATCAGTTTTTGAAGAAATAAGGTAAATTTTCTTCAAATGTCATTTTCTTTTAGATTAATTATGTCTGGTAGTTAGAATAGTTAATTAATGGTATATGGAATTTATTGCAAGCATTTTAAGGATATACATTGTAATTAATGTTGGAGGAATCAGAATTTATGAACTATCATGAATAGTAACATGAATAGTAAATTCGAATTAAATGCAGATTTTCTTTAAGAGTTGAATTAAATTGATGTTGGGAATTAAGAATATAAACTTTAAGATGGTTAATTATTAAGAAATCATGTTGAGAATTATTGATTAAGAAAAACTCTAATTTTGAATATTTGGGGAAAATTTTTTAGGAGGAGAAAATCAAGGAAACTAAAGAGATTATGGTTGAGCAATCTGTTAAAGGAAAATTCAAGGATAATTTGTGTTGAGGTAAGTATAAACATTTCATTTGTTTCTTGTTTCTTTGAAATGATATGACCTAGCATCATCAACGTTTACCTATATGATTCTTATATACTTGATATAGTATTATCGAATTATTAAATGAAAATTCTATGATATCTTAAAACTGAAATTCTATCATTTATTTCATGTGATTACCATAAATATGTATATAATGCAAGTGACTTGGTCAACCTTCTTGGATCAAGTTCACATGATTCCTACTTGTTAAACTTGATTGAAATTATGCTTTATCTTGTAACCAATATATTTCTTATGAGATTGTAACCATATGACCTTATGGATAGAATGCTCTTCCCAATGAGAGTAAATTCATTGGTCCACTGTGCACTTTGGGAACCTATATGGTAGGGTTTTTACCAGTGTTCCACTTAAAGGGGACCATGAGCTCTAGGTGTGTGCCTGGCCGAACATGCGTTTGCGATAAGGTAGCAAGGACTACTGATGCACTCTTTTGTGATAGGTAGCATGGCTACTGATGCACTCTGTAGTTCTACCATGTTATTTGATAGTGTTATTCGATTGTGAGCACTTCTGTTCTTGTAAGCCTAACCACATGATGATTCTTACCCATGTTCTTGGATTCGATATTTCCTTTGGATTATATATATATATATATATGTATATGTATTTCTTTCATATTGCATGTTCATATCTTACTGAGTTAAAGGTTCACTCCTCTTCTGTGGATTTCAGGTGATAGTGTAGCTCGTGAGGGAGCTAGTAGAGCATATCAAGCTTCTTAACTTATTCTTCCAAGAAGCCTCCATTGTAATCATTTAGATATAATTATGTATATTCATTGTATGGTATAATGGTACAGTATGTATTGGGAGTATACTCTAGAGCTCCGTAGTTGGTCATTGGAGATGATAATATTTTGATGTATAAATTGTTACCTTATGGGTTACCCTTGTTCCTTAGTGATGTGGGATACATCTTTTGATCAGTAAGGAACAAGAGGGAATTATAAAATGATAAAAGTAAAGATATGAATTATGACTTCATGACTCTTAAAATGAATGTTTGAATGATAAAAATATGTAAGGTAAATATAAATTATGTATGAGATCCAGGATATGGGATTTCTACGAGTTTATGGTGGCCTTAAGCCTACCCTTGCCCTAGGACCGTCGCACCACTGGAGTTGGGATGTGACAAATGCATAAATTTTAGCTTCAAAGTAAGCTACAAATTCTACTTCCATTACAGATAAAGTGATAATAGTATATTTTGCACTTTTCCATGAAATTGCTCCTTTAGCTAATAGAAACAGATAACCAAAGGTAGACTTTCTGCTGTCAAGACATCCAACAAAGTTTGAATCCATGTATTTGACTACCTATAGTTGATCGAATCTCTTATATGTGAGCATGTAATTCTTTGTTCCTTGCAGGTACCTCAAAACTTTTTATGCAACCTTCTAGTGATTGATACCTGCCTAACATTCCAACTGCAAAACTTATATCCAGTCTAGTATTGGTCTGTAGATACATTAAACTTCCAACAACAGAGGCATAAGAAATTGATTCCATTTCCTTTCATTCTAATTCATTTTTTGGAGATTGCATTAGACAAAATTTATCACCCTTCTAAATGGGAACAACCCCAGGTGAACATTTACTCATATTAAATTTTTCAAGAATTTTATTAATATACGTTTTATGAGACAAGCCTATCATTCCTTTTGATCTTTTTCAGAATATTCTATTCTAATTACATACAAAGCCTCTCCCATATCTTTTATTGTAATATTTTCAGAGAGAAAATCTTTAGTTTCACACAGTATACTTAAATCATTTGTTGCAAGTAAAATATCATTAACATATAAAACCAAAAATATAAACTTCCTCCCACTGATCTTTTAGTATGTACAATGGTCTACAATATTTTCTTTAAACCCAAAAGATGTGATAATAGTATTGAACTTAATGTATCATTGTCGGAAAGCTTGTTTCAGTCTATATATTGATTTCTTAAGTTTACACACCATTTGACCTTTGCTTCCTATGGAAAAACCTTCAGATTGATCTATATAAAATTCCTTCTCTAGGTCTCCATTTAAAAGACAGCTTTCACATCCATTTGGTGTAACTCCAAATCATATTGAGCCATCAATGTCATAATTATTCTTAATGAATTTTTCTTAGATATAAGGAGAAAACGTCTTTGTATAATTAATACCATCTTTTTTAGAGTAACCATTGGCAATAAGTCTGGCTTTATATCATTATATCTTGCCTTTTGAGTCGCATTTGATAAGATATTTAAAAAAAAAATAGTAAATGTATATATAAATTTTGGCCAAAACAATACCATTAACAGTGACATTTTATGCCTTAAAACAGCACCGTTTTATGTTTTAGGTCATTTAAACCCCAACTCCAGTAGTGCGACGGTCCTAAGGCAATGGTAGACTTAAGGCCACCGTAAATCCGTAGAACACTCATATTCTGGATCTCATTCATAATACACATTCATATCAAATATAGAAATCATTACAAAAATATATTTCTATGGTTCATGTAATCATAACTCATACATTTATATTCATCATCATATAATTTCCTTTTGTTCCTTATTGATCAAAAGATACATCCCACATCACTAAGGAATAAGGGCAGCCCAAAATGTAACAGTTCAGACATCAAAATAATATCATCCTCAATATCTAACTACGGAGCTCTAGAGTATACTCCTCATACATACAATACCATAATACAATTCAATGAATACATATATCAAAATAATTACAATGATGTCTTCTTAGAGGAATAAATCAAGAAGCTCGGTCTTCTATATTAGCTCCTTCTCGAGCTATACTATCACCTGAAATCCATAGAAGAGGAGTGAGTTTTTAACTCAGTAAGATATGAACATGCAATATAAAGATCAATCCAAAAGAAAGGTCAATCCAAAGAAACATGGGTAAGAAAATATCAAATGATTATGCTTATAAGAACAGAAGTGCTCACAATCGAATAGCACTGTCAAATCATATGATAGAACTACAGAGTGCATCAGTAGCCTTGCTACCTATCACAACAGAGCGCATCGGTAGTCCTTGCTACCTTATCATAAATGCATGCTTGGCCAGGCATACGCCTAGAATTCATGGTCCCCTCTAGATGGAACACTGATAAAAACCCTATCAGCTAGGTTCTCAAAGTGCATAATGGACAAATGAATTTACTCTCATTGGGAAGAACATTTTATCCATAGGGTCATATGGTTGCAATCTTACAAGAAAATATATTGGTCACATGACCATCAATATATATTATAAATTTAGTCAAATTAACAAATAGGTTTCATATGAACTTGATCCAAGGAACGATAACCAAGTCATTTACAATATATATATGGTAATCATATGAAACAAATCGTCAGTTTGTTTGAGAATATCATGAGAATTTCAATTAATAGGTCAGTAACATATTTATCATATAACATGTGAATCATATATGTGAACATTAGGAAGGTTTGGACAATTCATTTCAAAGAAGCAATATACATATGCAATGTTCATACTTACCTCTAATCAATTTATCCTCAACTACTTGTATAGTCAATAAATCTCCTTTAATTTCTTGAATCATCTTTTCCTATAACATTTTCCCAAATGCTCAAAATTAGGGTTTCCTCAATCAACAATACATAATATGATTCTCTAAAATTTTAATCATCTTACAGCATCTATTATTGTTTCCTAACATCAATTTAATTAATCTCTTAAGAAAATCTGAACTCTGCTTACTATTCATGTCACTATTCATCAAATTCCATAGATTCTGATATCTTGAATATTAATCAAAATTAATAGTCTTAAATACTTATAATAGAGTCTATATACTCATATAGATCTATTTTATCTATCAAAAATTCTTAATCTAAAGAGAAAATGAAGTTTGGAGCAAATTACCTTATTTTCTCCAAAACTAATTCCTGAAGAATCTGACTTGAGAATGATGATTAAAGCCTTAAATGCACTAATTTAATTATCCAATGCATTAATTTCGAGTATTAATGCATTAAAAATAAATGGGACAGATTTAAGAAATATAGGAGAACAAATGAAGAAAAGAGAAGAAGAAGATATCGCGAAATTAGCTACTGCTTCTCCTTTTATAATAGACTACTGCCTCTCAGCTTCCTGCTTCGTCAAACTCACTTCGCAATCCCACTTCGCATGTCCACTTAGTATATGCCATCTCGCATATGTCACTTCGCCAATCTCCCCTCGCCTATTTCCACCTCGCATATGCCACCTCGGCAATGCCTCTTCGCCAATCTCACCTCGCCTATTTTCACTTCGCATATGCCACCTCGGCAATGCCTCTTTGCCAATCTCTCCTCGCCTATTTTCACTTCGTATATTCCACCTCAGTAATGCCTCTTCGCCAATCTCACCTCGCCTATTTCCACTTCGCATATGCCACCTCGACAATGCCTCTTCGCCAATCTCTCCTCGCCTATTTCCACTTCGCATATGCCACCTCGGCAATGCCTGTTCGCCAACCTCTCCTCGCCTATTTTCACTTCACATATGCCACCTCGCTAATGTCCATTTTGGCAAGCTGGAATCCTGCCTCGCCATCCATTTCGCCACTTCACACTAAAATGGCTCGCGAGCGAGATAAAGAAGTCCAAATGTCCTCATTCTTTTTCCCAGTTAACTTAGACATACAGGGCCACAATTCCATGCTTACCTCTCCTGCTCGATCAGCCTCTAACCATTTTTGAAATCGAGGAACCACCTCGCACTACCTATTCTGCCGAGCTGGAAAACCTTCCTTGTCACTCTGTACTAAACCAGCTAGCAATTGAGCTATAGATACTCAAATTCCTTAATTTTTTTTGTCACTTAAAATAAACACTCAGGGGTCCATCATAACCAAAATTCAAATTAAAAAGAAATCTACAAAATTTATGATGAATTTCTAAATTCACCCAGACTTTACTCTCTAAAAAAATTGCCCAAGCAGGTCTGATTAAATTAGCTATCTCTTGAACTACAATTATCCAATCTCATTGAATTTTCACAGCCATTAATATAACACATGAAGGAATATTTTTTTTCCTGTTTACACTTTTAACTCAAACAGTCTCTATCATTTTCAGAAAATAACAAACTAACTCAGAATTTCTGCAGGAAAAAGAGAACCAAATAAATTCTGGTTGAGGAGCATATCTCCTTACACACATAGAATTTCCAAAACAATTTTATAGGTTTTATAGATAGTATAAAAATCTGCAACTCTTATGATTTACTCCTTTAAAACCACAAAACTGACTCACCAAAATCTTTCCTGCATTTAAAAATTCTGAAATTTCTCCAAGGCATTAATCTATCCACGATATCTAAAAAAATCAAAAGAAAAAAATCAAATCAAATCAAATATTTATTATTGGGTATTGCAAATCAGTTCCTCCTCAGACTGCTCCGGCGTAACAACCACCTCCTCCTCCTCTTTTCCATCAGCATCGAACTCATGCCTCTGAAAATAAAAATTGGACACTTTTGATGATGTTCTTCCTTCTCAATGGAGAGATAGAATTCATGAAATGACTTCATGGTGTTTAGTTAAACTATGAAAAGTAGGAACTACTCTTAGAGGTATGGTAGAACAATTTGTAGCCAGAATGACAGGATCCTTACGAGAATGGTGGTATGCTTTAGGAGAATATTGCCAACGTCAACTATTAAATTCAGTTGATGTTGATGCTTTTATCGGGGTGATATATGTTGAATTTTTGGGTGGCTCCACTCATTTTATAGATCAAGCTCAACAATAATTATTTCAGTTGAAATATTATTCTTTTAAAGAAGTGATCTGCAAAAGCATTTCCAAAATGCCATTAAAAGATATTACATCATTAGAGGCATGGATGATGTAAATCTTAAACAAGCATATTTGAATTCTTTACCCGAAACTTTGGGCAACGAAGTTCTACGATTCTTAAAACAAACTAGAAATATTCTTCTCAACACTTCTATTGGAGAACTTCATCATCTTTCCCTGAAATCATTAGACAAGCTATGCAATCAATGGAAGTTTTTCTCTGACTTTCAACAAATAGGGAAAAAGATCTTCAAGTCCTGTGATCGGGGTGATCTCAAAATTAAATATCCCAGTTCGTGCAAGGAATGTTCTTTTAGAAGCCAGAAAAAACATCATCGTCGTTATCAGCATCAAAACTCTTCTAAAAGATCCTTTTCTCAAAAGGGCATAGACATAGGAGAAAATTTTTTAGAAGAAAATCTTCCAAGAAAATAAAAGGAGATAGATATTATATCCATGGAAAAAGGGGGCATTATGCAAAGGATTGCAAAAGCAAAAAGAAAGAAAAAGTTCTTAATATGATTTCTCAGTTTCTAGGATATGATCCTAATGAGGATCTCGAATAAGTTTCTTCAGAAACTGATGAAGAAACATCAGAAATAATTTTTGTAATTGATTACTCATCAAAAAGATGATGATGACTCTTTTGACTCTGAAGCTGAGATAGATGACATATTTCATTTCCCCTCTTATGGAATAACTCCTTATTTTGGTTCTATCATAGTTCTTGTAATCCAAATACAGTTACTATCAGACAAATACGCCCGGCCAATGATAATAGCATCTTTATTTGATATTGTTGCTGCTTCTTCAATTTTAAATCTCGCCATACTTCCTTCTGAATATTGGCAGACACACCATTACTCTTTCCAAGCCACTAATGGAGAAAGCTTCACAACTTATTTGCTTACCAAGAAGATTTGTCTTAAATTTTTTCCAGAACTAGTCATATCCCATAAAATGATTGGTTCCAGTCTTCTTGGTAAAGATGCCATTATCGGATGGGACATCATTAATCAACTTTGATCCAAACGAGTGTTTCTAACTGATGATGGCCTTCGGTTCAAGTCCTATTTTCTTCCCTACTCTACACCAAAAAACTTCTATCTTCTTGATGTTCAGTCTATCAAAGATCAACTTCTCCAATATTGTTGTGCAAAATCTCATACAGAATTTCTCACTAAATGTTCTAAACCACTTAGAAGAGATCTAAATTCTTTATTTCTTTACCCTTTAAAAGAAATGAAGATATTAACCCGACAAAGGCTAGCCATTATGGTATGAGTCCTGAACACAAAACACTTGTAGTTGCAAAATTACAACAACTCCAGAAGGAAGGACTAATTGAACCAATTACTTCTCAATGGGTAAGCCAAGCTTTTTATGTTAATAAAAGAAGTGAACAAGTTCATGGGAAACTGAGATTGGTGATTAATTATAAACCACTAAATTCCTTTATGGCAGACATTAAATTTCCCATTCCCCATGTTAACTCACTTTTTTCTAATATTGCAGATGCAAAGATCTTTTCTAAATTTGATTTAAAAGCAGGATTCTGGTAGCTTAGTATAACTCCTAAAGATAGACACAAAACAGCTTTTTGTATTCCGGATCATCATTTTCATTGGACAGTTATGCCTTTTGGCCTCAAGACTGCTCCTTCCATATTTCAAAAGACTATGATCCAGATTTTTCAGCCCATTCTACCTAATGCTCTGGTTTATATTGATGATATACTTCTCTTCTCCAAAGATAAAGAATCTCATCACCAACTTCTTCAACAATTCATTGACATTGTTAGAAATCATGGAGAACTGCTTTCTCCCAAAAAGATGATATTAGCCATTTCCCAAATTGAGTTTTTAGGTATGAAGATTGAGGATGGCAAATACTCGCTTCAACCTCACATTGGTGAACAACTTCTCAAATTTCCTAATATCAATTTTACTCAAAAAGAAACTCAACAGTTTCTTGGCATTGTCAATTATATGAGTGCTTTTATTCCTTGACTTGCTTCAATCATTAGACCATTGCAAGATATGTTGAAAAAGAATCCTCCTCTATGGTTTTCCCCTCAAACAGCAGCAGTCAAGATCATCAAAGAAAATGCACAAAAAGTTCCTCCACTTCAAATTCCTTCTTCTGAAGGAAAAAGAATTATTCAAACTAATGCAAGTGACTCTTTTTGGGCCACCATTTTGTTAGAAGAAAAAAATGAGAAAAGAAATATTTGTAGATACAAAAGTGGAACATTTAAACAATCTAAAAAGCATTATCATTCTACTTTCAAAGAAGTTTTGGAGGTAAAGCATGGCATTGAAAAATTTCAATTTCATCTGATTGGTTATCATTTTCTTGTTGAAATGGATTGTACAACATTTCCCAAAATTTTGGCTCTCAAAGCTAAAATTGTTCCAAATCAACAGCTTCTTCATTGAGTAGAATGGTTCTCTTCTTACAACTTTGATGTGAAACACATTAAAGGCAAAAACAATATTTTGCCAGATATCTTATCCAGACCTCTTCATCATTCCACTCAATCTATTCCTGTCATCTGCATGATGAACCCTAATCCTGACGTTGACCCTCTTCCACTTCATACTCTTCCACCAGAAATTCACTCACTTATCAGAGACAAAACCATCAAAATTAGAGCCAAGGATCTTATGCTATAATACCTTTCTCTTACAATCCAAAAACAAGGATTACATTATTTTAGTCCTTTATCCATTCACCCTGAATACCCCTTCAATACCTTATATCATTTTAACCCTCATGAAACCTTTACCAAAGAACTTCTTTGTTTTTTATTCTGTCTTCTTGAACAATATATCATTGGTATCCAATTTCATGTTCAAACTACCCTCGCCTGGTTAGAATCTTATCATTCTGGACATAGGAGAGAAATTTCTTATCTTGATCAGCAGGATGAATTAAAGAAAACTTTTCTTGAATGGTTTCACCCATTACCATGGCGGATAAGCAAATTTCTTCTTTTGACTATCAGACATTTAAATATGAGAACGAAAAAGACTAATCTCAGAGTCATTTTTTCTTTTAAAAGACAAGGTATTTTTCTTCCTTCTGGCAGATATGAATAATTTTCATCTGAACAAGAATATTCCCTATATCCTTTTGGCTTGGTTAGAAATTGGGAATCTTATCCCAAAGAGTTTAGAGAATTTTAAAGAAAAATGTCCGAAATAAACATGACAATTCCACCAGCTATCTGGCCTGCTATTCAAGATGAAGCTCCCTGAGATTCACTTCCAAAAGATTTATGTTATAAGCTCCAAGAAGATGCCCAAATCTATTATAACAGATTTCTTCCTCCAGATGTAGCTACTCCGGTAGATCCTCCTAATTCTTCGGATCCATGTACATGGACTTCTCTTACTTTAGGAAGAACAACCCAAAGCTTAGGCCTTAATGTATGTTATCCAGATTATACTCCTAAAGGTTAAGAATTGAGAAGAAAATGGGTCTCTGAAAGTGTTTCCTATAAGCCTAAGACATCTAGGCCCAAAAGGCCTAGTCCTTCTACTAAAACTGGTTCTTCCTCTACAGCCCGTCTTGATTGATCCCTCTCACTTGAAAGTAAGCAGTCTGCACCACCTTATTTTTCAAATTCCCAAGACTCCTATGAGTTGGAAAGTCAAGACCCAACTTTATGATAGAAAAGACTTGGGATGCCTTCTGATCCTAATGACTCAAATATATTTAGTCCCGAATATAATATAGGTACTCCATGATCATGACACCTCACTATTGTCTGTCTGTTACTTTAAAATAAAGCATTTGTATTATTTTCTTACTTTTATGTTTTCTAGTTGGATTGTACTACTTTTATCGTTTATTCTCATGATTAGTCAGGATAATTCACGAGCCTTATACTATGTTTGTCTGTTTTCTCCCTCTTTGTGCTATAAATAGAGTGACTCTCTTCATTGTAAAAATCATCTAAAAATAATAAAAAATCTTGTGAGTTTGTTTTCTATCAACATGTTTTTCTAAATATTTTATTTTTCCTTAATAAGTTAAATATGCAATAACCTACTTAGAGAAATAAAAGTATGCTCTATAGTTGTCTTCTTATGAAGGATCCTCCATATCATAAAGCATTTCTCATATCATGATTCAGGCTTGCTCATTCGAATTAGATAATCATTTAAATTCAAAATTTTTGATTCTGATATTAAAATAGAGATAATAGTGTTTTTGAGTATATCTCTTATGCTATTTGATTGTACTCGGATAATAGTGTCTTTGAGTATATCTCGTATGTTGTTTGGTTGTACTCGGATTCATCTTCTCTATTTTAATATTTGTTATTAGAATTTCTGTATTTCTTTAATTATCATAGTTCGAGCATGTTAGTATTATTAGTATTCATACTTACGGTGTGTCAATATCTACCCTATGTTTGAAGTTCAGTTTGCTGCTTCAGTTTCTAACTTCTAAGTCTATTTTTTAGTATTTATTTTAGTATCTTTGAGTATATCTCTTATGCTGATTGGTTGTATTCGGATTTATCTTCTCTATTTTAATATTTATTATTAAAATTTCTGTATTTTTTTAATTATCATAGTTCAAGCATATCAGCATTATTGATATCCGTACTCACGGTGTGTCAATATCTACCCTATGTTTGAAGTTCAGTTTGTCGTTTCTGTTTCTAACTTCTAAGTCCATTTTTTTAGTATTTATTTTAATATTTTTGAGTATATCTCTTATATTGATTGGTTGTACTCGGATTTATCTTCTTTATTTTAATATTTATGACAAATTATAATTTAATCTCTGAATTTTGGTCCGAAAAATGAAGTGATCCTTATATTATGTGAAATACATCATTTAGTTCCTGAATTTTCACTCTGTAAGACTATTTAGTCATTCCGTTCTTTTTTTTGACTTTTTCCGTTAAATCTTAAGTGAAATGGTTAAAATATCCCTTGTTCACTATTAAATTTTCTATCACCTGCTACTATTCAAATTAATAATTTTCCTTTAAAAATCTTTAATTTTCTTCTATTTTTTAACTCTAATTTAACAAGTGAGAAAAATTAAAACTTCTACTAGGCTAATGAAAAACAAGAAAAGATAATACTAAAGGAAAATTATACTCAAATAATTTATTCAAAATAATTTAATAATTAACTCCAATAATCAAACAAACAAACCAACAATCCAATTATCCAACAAACAAACAAAAAATCCAATAATTCAACGATAACAAATCAAAAGCTACAAAAAACCGCCGCAACCATCACCAAATTTTAAAATCGCCCCGAAATTTTCACTGTTAAAGAAGAAGATGGAAATGATGAAAAGAAAGAGAGAGAGAAGATGACATAGAAAAAGAAAAGAAATGAAAAAGAGAAGGACAAGCGAGAACAAAAATGAAAAGATGAAGAAATTAGGAAATGCATTAATGAAGGTACAAAAGAGTTGTTGAAGGGAAGATGTATAGTAGAGGAGGTATAAGAGTATTTTGACATATAATTTTATTTTATTTTTAACTGAAAAAGTCAAAAAAAATAAATGGAATGACTAAATAGTCTTACGGAGTAAAAATTAAGAGACTAAATCATATATTTCACATAATATATGGACCACTTCACCTTCCGAATCAAAATTTAAGGATTAAATTATAATTTATCCTAATATTTATTATTAAAATTTTTGTATTTCTTTAATTACCATGTTCCAACATGTCAGCATTATTGGTACATGTACTCACGGTGTGTCAATATCCACCCTATGTTTGAAGTCCATTTTTTTAGTAATTATTTTTTGAGGAATTACTAAAGCAGGCCATGGGAGAAGAGAATAACGAAGAATCAAAAAACGAAGAGCAAGTCGTGAATCCATGGGAGGTAACAGCCAAAAACGGAGGCAAAATCGACTACGACAAACTAATTGATAAATTCGGATGCCAAAGGCTGGACCAATCCCTAATCGACCGCGTTCACCGCCTCACCGGACGCCCTCCACACGTATTCCTCCGCCGTGGTGTCTTCTTCGCTCACAGAGATTTCAATGAGATATTAGATGCTTATGAGAAAGGCCAAAAGTTCTATCTCTACACTGGCAGAGGCCCTTCTTCTGAGTCTCTGCATTTGGGCCATCTTGTTCCCTTTATGTTCACCAAGCAAGTCAAAATAGGAATCAGTTTTTAGGCCTGTTTGCTGTTTGATTATAGTAAATTGATTTTGTTCACAATTTGCCTTGCAGATACCTGCAAGAGGCATTTAGGGTTCCGCTTGTTATACAGCTCACTGATGATGAGAAGTGTATGTGGAAAAATCTCTCTGTGGAGGAGAGTAAAAGATTGGCTCGTGAAAATGCTAGAGATATTATTGCTTGTGGATTTGATGTAACTAAGACTTTCATTTTCCAAGATTTTGAGTATGTTGGTGGGTAAGTGACTTGTTTTGCATCAATACAAGAAGAATAATTTTTTCTATTTTCCATAAGTTGCTAAAATAATAGAATGCACATCAAATAGAGATTGTTTGCTTTGTCTTATCTGCCTTTCATTGAGCATATCATATATAAGTTTTGATCTTACAGAATATAATGTGATACTGACATATTATGCAGAATTGTGTTGGGAGGAGTAGTTATTCCTTTTTTTTTTTTTTTCTTTTCTATGTTTAATTTTATGTGATGTGAGTTACAATACATCGAATGATACTTTTTCTTTTCGTTATTATAGGTTTTTGTGATGATATGTGCCATCTTTTATTTTCACATGGTTTTCCATGACTTTATGTCTGTTGTATATAAAGGTATTTACTAATGTTACTTGTTGAACTGAGGTGCTTCCAATCTGAATCTGTATTTGCTTCTCTCGAAACACTGCTCATGCAGATTGAGTATGATCCCCACCACCCAAAAAAAAAAAAGGTGTTCCCAGTTTGCCATCGATATTAATTGAAGCATGTATTTCTCAAATATCATTATGCATGGTTTTATATGTAATATTGTACCACCAATTTATTTTATGCAAAATCACTTGTGCAGATCCTTCTACAATAACATGGTGAAGGTCGAGAAGTGTGTCACATACAATAAGGTAGTTATTTTCTTTACTTATCCTAATAATTTTTTAAAATGCATGCACAAACTTGAAGTTCTTTTGGAATGCTGTTGAATTCAACTTCATTTGGATCACCGGTCTACCATATTCATCTTAAAAGTTTGCTGCAAATGCACAGGTCGTGGGTATTTTTGGTTTTACTGGAGAAGATCATATTGGAAAAGTTAGCTTCCCAGCTGTTCAGGTTAGTTTTGTGATTCTGTGTACTGATACAAATGTTGTATACACTGGTTGCATAGATGAAAATTTTTGTTATTGGACTAAAATTTTCATAATGTTTACACCCACACACAGACACATATTATTTCTTCTTTTATTACTTTTGAACTAAATTCACTTTTATTTTTCCTTGATGTTTACAATTCCTTTTATATTTCTAATACCAAAAAAAAGAAAGAAGTATTCCAATTCATAAAAGCTCATTTAGAGTTTGTAATCTAAGGATAAACTAAACAATATTTCAATCCATAAAAGTTCAATTAGAGTTCGTAATCTAATGATGAATTAAAAAAAAAATGGTCAGAGTAAGATTTATATGTGAACTAAATTTTAAAAAAGAAAATGTTCATGACGCAACAAGCTAATGGGGGTGTTTGGCAACCCCGTTGCTGAATTGGGGTTTTGGAGCCAAATAATAGGTTTTGTGCAAAATCACATTTTGGGAAATATGCTGCTACTTCTAGCTTATTACAATCCAATTTGGTTTCTCAAAACCTATTATTCAATCACAAGCCAAACACTAAATTCTCTTAAAAACACTATTTGCTACAGTATTAATGCATTTTGGATCCTCAAATTGAGGATCCATACATCCACAATGTCTTGATCTTGCATTTCTACTTCATCTTCCGTCCCATTGACATTTTCATAATTATTTATAATTTTCTTGTTGTTTAGATAATAGAGGAATTGAACTCAAAATGTTTGAGTTTTAATGCTTTGTTTTACTAAGATTTCTAAATTTAAAATTTTAATTTTAACTTTACCCTAATTTTAATTTTTAGAATCATAATTTTAGCACAAAAAATTCTCTTGCCATGCCTCTGTGCCTGCATGTGTGCCCTCAGCTTGTCTGTTTAAAAATTTTTTTAAAATGAAGTGGTGAGTCGTTGTGTCCAAGAGTCCAGCACGGCAGACCCAAGAAAGAGACTTTGCTTCCTAGCTTCTGATTGGGCTGAATGTATGTTGTACTATCTACCATTTTTTTTTCTTTGGTAGTTTGTGAAGGTTCTTTTGCCGTTGTTAATAGGCAGTTATCACCTTGTAATATAATTATGTGAACTTAGCTTTGAAAGGACTAATAATGGAGTACATGGCATGTGCCTTTGTATGTGTTGATGACTGATACAAAATTGATGGATGGGATCTATATACTTCTTGTTGTGTTGATGCAGGCAGTTCCATCCTTTCCTAGTTCATTCCCACATCTATTCTCTGGCAAATATGACCTCCGTTGCTTAATTCCATGTGCAATTGACCAGGTAAAAATCCTCTCCATGCGGAAAGTTTTATCCACAAGTTGAATATACTTTTGAATGTAACTAATGTTGATGGACACTTACTGCTTTATATTGATTATACTTGTAACTCCTTCAAGTTTGATAATAATTCAGTACTTTATTTAAAATTATAACTTAATTTTTATAATATCTATGTTATGAGTCTTAATATTTTATTTTTTTTAATGCTTCATAGACATTTTTTTATTACTTCTTAAAATTTTTAGCTAACATGTTTTTTCTTAATTATTAGTTTATTTCCATGACACCAAAATGATTATTTTCTGTTACCATCACCATGGATTCATCTATCACCAATAACACCTTCAATTTCATTACAACAACCACCTACACCCACCACTACTTTGATTATCTTAATTGTTTCAGATTTAGTTATTTTATTTTCCAACAATTGAATTTACAACCTTTTTTCCTGACTTAAAATTTTAGCACTTGACTAAGAATTATAAAAGTAACTCCATTTCAGCTCTTAAATGGGAATCATATGCTGGGAAGGTGCAGGTTAGCTTTGTTCTCATGTCAGTTGTGGCTTTATCTTGGATTATAATTGTGTAGAATGTGATGGAGATAGAGAATTAGAATGTGGCGCAGAAAGAGAACTATGTGGTGGGGTGATGTTATGTGAAAAATGGATGGAGACGAGTCACTGACTCTGCCGAACTTTGAATTTATTAGATAATTTTGGTCAGTGTTTAAAAAGAAGAGGGAAGAATATGAGTGACACTATTTGGGGGAAATTATGTAGTGCTTATTTTGGGACATTTGGTGTGAACTTAGGATCTTGTTCTGATTCCTGATCAATGCCATTGGAGGTTCAATGGCATGGATCATATGATTGCAATGTAAGGGTTTAGTTTTTCAGAACATTGTTCTTATGGCTGCTTTTTCTACTTGACTTACCAATGGATTCAAGATAAGCCATTGTGGGACATCCATCTGGATCAGTCACTTTAAAACAGAAATAATCTATTGATGTGCATTATTAAAAACATGTAGCGAGCTGGTAGTTAAACATGTAGTTTGCTATTTGAAATTGGATTTTGGATTTTATTCCTAGTCTTTATTGTTATCTTTGCCTTCCAATTTTTCAGGACCCATATTTCAGAATGACGCGAGATGTTGCTCCTCGGATAGGATATCACAAGCCTTCATTAATTGAATCAACATTCTTCCCGGCGCTGCAGGTACTTTTATATATAGACATAAGAGCATATGCACATATGATAGTGTTATTCTGTATGCAAGTGCACCTAATTGTTGTTATTTCCCTTCTTGTCTAAGTTCCTTTTTTATTTACTAGAAAATTTCTTTACTTTGATCTGATATGATGATAGTCGATCAAGGATTATCATTTAGTGAATTTATTTTGACTTCAGATATGATATAGATGTCATGTCATATTTTCATATTTAAACTTTTATCTGAATTCTCTAGTTTATCCAAGTACTCCTGTTAAATTACATTGGTTGGCATATTTGGTGTAGCATTTGTCATAAATATGCCACTTGCTGATGATTATGATGGTCTAGAAGGGATGTCTGTTACTTTGTTCAAATTGTAAATCCAACTGGACCAAAATGAATTATATAGTTTGGTTTGATTTTCTGTTACAAAATCAAACTATAAACTGTCTTAACTATAAACTGTCTTACATATATAATTAAATTCTTATTTATATATCTTGTTTAACTTTTTCTTCCATTATACTAAAATATAATTAAAGACAAAATGCATTATATGAATATTTTATATCATTTATGTGGATATGCGTAAATTTTTAAGTTGAGAAATTTTATGCATATCCACATAAATGATATAGAATATTCATATAATGCATTTTGTATTTAATTATGTTTTAGTATAATGTAAGATAAAATTAAAAGAAGATAAATAAATAAAAATTTAATTATACATGTAAAACAGTTTATAGTTTGATTTTGTAACAGAAAATCAAACCAAACTATATAATTCATTATATATATATAATTTATTATAATAAGTGTTTGAACAAGTGTATTCTCTTAATTAAATAATTGTGTTTTTTATATTTCTAGCCCAAACCGTTTTAAAAACCAGATTGAACCTTAATATTTCTGTGTAACTACTAAACAATTAAGTTTGGTTTGAAAACTTTTTCAAATTGCACCAAACCAGACCATATACACTCCTGTTGGTTAGGACGTTAAAATTAGAGATTTTAGTATTAGGAATTGAAAGAAAAAGAGATTAAGCAAAGGATAATTAAGGATCGTGTACAGAGAAGTGATAGAATGAATAAAATGTAAGCCTACGATTGAGGGGGAGGGAGAAAGATCAAACCGCTCTTTTGGAATGCAAGTTAAGACTTTCTGCAACCTATTATTATTGCCCAAGAAAAATCAAAGTTTGTTAAAGTCTGTATGAAGATTCCATGCATCATTACCATGCAAAACTTCAAAGATTCCTGCATAATATGATTATATGCAGTGGAGTATTCCCTCCCGGTATCAATCATACGCCATGGAAAAGTTATCTGCATCTACATTTGCTCATATAGCTTATGGTTTAGTACTTGCACTAACATTAGTAATCATTTCCATATGGGTACGTGCAGGGTGAGACAGGAAAAATGTCGGCCAGTGATCCAAATTCAGCTATTTATGTGACTGACTCAGCTAAGGAAATCAAAAACAAGGTATGGTCCTGAAAATGAGATGCTATCTCTCTTTCACATTTGCCCCACTCATATTGCCAAAATGAGGGAATTATCAACCCGGCCTTAATTTATCTCTGGAGTTGATAATGGTAGCAAATGTACTTATATTTTCCTTGTAAGCATGTCAGAGATTGAGGTCATGCCTCATTGTGCCATCACCAAGAAGGTAGATGATTCAGTATGGTGGTTCACAAGAACCAAAGATGGTGTATAGAACTAGGTATGTTTAAATGAAAAATGATTTCAATGGATAGGATTAAGAACTGGCTCCATGTACCGTAGAAGAAAGCTGTCTTCATTAACGACTAAATTACCTCATAGGAAAATGCTGGAATTAAAATTTTCATGGGTGTTTGCAATACCTCTGTATGTATCTATATCCCTCGGTTTGCAGTATCAATGCATGTATACAGGTGTGTGCGCTTGCAGAATAGGATGTTATAGCATTCTCATCTTATTAAAAATACACAAGTTTCTTTATCTTTTGCACAGTGGGAGAACACATTTCTGATGCTTTGATTTGCTGAAAGTACTGTTAAAAAAGCAATCAAGCAGAAATCTTGTGTCTGAGTTAGTACAAAATCCCTTGTTGTAGCTTTAAAAGTTAGCCTTATGAATGTGTCAAAAAAAATATTGCTGGTGCCGTGCTGCCGTGCTATTCCTAAAAAGTTTTTTTTTGTTCTATTTCTTGCTCTTTTCTGGTTATATTATGACCAATGTCTCCATTTTACTTCTTTTGGAGTAATATCTATGTCTTTTGGTTAGGAGGCTGGTCTATTCTGGTCATGCTGTAGTTGTAGTATCTGTTATGCATGGGTATATGGCTTTTGGAATAGTGGGAGGGAAGGCTTAAACAGCTATAGGTTGGTACACTCCTACTAAAAGCAAGCATTGACCCTACTTTGTTTATCATGCGTTAAAATCTGGATGGTTGGGTTAATGTGTTACACATTTCTTAGGGCCATGTACATTCCACTAAAAATATATCTGATTATATTTCATTCCATTATGACTTGACAAATGTAACCTAGATGTTTGTGTGAAAAATGCGCTTCTTTTTCCTTCTCTTTATATTAATGGTTAGATATGTTGTTGGTGACAGATAAACAAACATGCGTTCTCTGGTGGGCAAGATTCTTTAGAGAAACATAGAAAATATGGAGCCAATCTTGAGGTATACCCTTCTGCTGAAGTGTGATAAAAATTTCAGAAATATATATATATATATATATATATATATATATATTATTACTATTATGGTCATACTAGCCTTATAGACTACACATTTGTGATCGTGCCAAGAGAACTCTTCCTATAAATTATAACAAGAAATGCTACTCTTTCCCAATTTCTTCTTTGTATTAGCAGAGTACCTAAGAAATGTAGTGTATTATTTGCCTTGGTGACATGTTAGTGTCAAAAAAAAAAAAGAATGGAAAAAGGAAAAGGGGGAGGAAGTATATATTGTGAGAAGATTTACTTATCTGTTAATTCATGTGCTAAACTTCTTGGTTGATGTTCAACTTCCTTATTGTTCGAGTTCAGGTAAATGACTCTAGAGGTCACTAAAGTTTTGGTATTTTTACATTTTGATCATTAACTGGTAAATTTTTTCAGATGTCCTTAACTTTTGACATTTTTTACATTTATAGGTCACTTGTCGGAATTGGAGCTAATTTTGTTAACGTGGCATGACACGTTATCGCCGGATATTGAGTCACTTGACACGCCATCACCACATCAGTGCCACATCGGATTTGATGATAAGTTTGATATGATCACTAAATTTTAATAATTTTTCAATATGATCACTAAATTTTAATAATTTTTCAATATGATCACTAAATTTTGGTTATTTTTTCTATATTTTCTTTTCTCATATTAATTTATCACTCTGATTTTTTTATATGGTGATACTACTTACCATAAAAAATATATATAGTACATAATATATTTAATTTAAAAAATATAATTTAACTTATCTTTGTTATTAATAGGAATAATGTTATTACAAAAAAAAAGGAATTATAAAAAATTTTAAAAAAATAACAAAGCCAAGAATTATGGTTTACAACTCTCCTCTCTCTATCTCTCTTTGCGTCTCTTTTCTACTATTGCTACGTTCCTCTTGCCTAACTTTGCTATTACCTCTCTCTCACTCGCTGCTCACTCTCATGTGTGGGTCACTTCCTTCTTTCTCTTTTACTTTTTTCCAATTTTTTTTTTTTTAAATCTCTCCCTCTCTCTTCATCTTCTTTTTCATAGTCATCGAGTCTTAGTTTGTTTATGCAAATCACATGAACCAGCAACGAAAAAAGTCGATCTCTCTCATCATTTAAGATTTAATAAATATTTAAAAATATATTAATAAAAAATAACACTTGGTTGGGCTGGGTTGGAGTAGGGTGGAGTGAGATTTGATTTGCACCTAAATCACTGCCAATTCACCATGTTTTCATATTTAGTGCATTGATATATTTTTTTTATATCAATCACCTTTATTGCTGTCATTTTTTAAAATTTTTTATTATTCTTTATTTTATAATAACATTATTCCTATTAATTAATAATAAGGATAAATTAAATTGTATTTCTTAAGTTTAATATCCTATATACCATATATTTTTTATGGTATATAGTATCATTGTATCAATATGGAAAAAGAAAAATGAGGGAAAAAATATTAAAAAAATAATCAAAATTTAGTGATCACATTAAAAAATTATTAAAGTTTAGTGATTATATTGAACTTTTCATCAAATCTGATGTGTCAAGTGACTCAACATCTGATGATGATGTGTCATGTCATGTCATGTCAGCAAAATCAGTTCCGATTTCGACATGTGACCTATAAATGTTAAAAATATCAAAGGTTAGTGACATATCTGAAAAAAATTTATTGGTTTGTGATCAAAATGTAAAAATACCAAAACTTTAATAATTTCCAGAGCCTTTTACCTGTTCAAGTTCTCTAAAAATGTTTGATTCCTCGTAGGATGGAACATCATGATAAATAAATATTTATTCTGTTTGGCTATCGTTCAGGTAGATATACCAATCAAATATTTAAGTTTTTTCTTGGAGGATGATGATGAACTTGAACACATAAAAAAGGTACAACTTTTGCCTCTAATGGATTTTATCATTCCTGTACTGATGATAATCACTACTACAATTTTTTGACATGCCTAAAGATTAAAACCAAACGGTCCTTTATTTAATGCTCAAGTTGTCCTTATTTAGGAATATGCTGCGGGACGCATGCTAACAGGAGAGGTGAAGAAGTGCCTTGCTGAGGTTTTGACCGAAGTGGTGGAAAGACATCGTTTGGCACGGTCTGCAGTGACTGATGAAGTAAGTTTTTTGCACATTATCATTATATCTACACTTTTACAGATTACCATGGTTACTGTGTTTGGTTTGGATTGCACTCTAAGCCTCTATGGTGGTGAATTTAGTCTTACATACATGTTAATATTCTCAAAAAAAATTCAAATGAAGGATATCAGCATTAATAATGGTTTTTGCTTTCTTCTTTCAGATGGTGGATGCATTTATGGCAGTGAGACCTCTTCCCAGTATGTTCGACTAAAGTTGAGGTAATATTTGTGTAAGCTTTTCAATGAAAGATCCTTTCATTTCCTTTTAAATTCTGGGAAAGCTAATAGTACGCATGTGCTACATTATGACGTTGATGTGGCAGTTCTGAATATTACATAAGTTATTTGTACTTTTTAATTACAGAGATAGAATAGATATTTATTACCAATGAAAGAGTAGAAAAAAATAGGAATTGCAGTGTTTGTGTCATTTTATCGTTGAGAAGAGTGCACTAAATCAGTATGTTGACTTACTGTACAAGGTTTATCAAATACTTTCTTTAGAGAAGAGTTGTTCTTTGACGAACTTCAGTCAGCCGAAGGTGGGGGTGACATCAGTTTGATTTGGTCGATTTGAAGTATTGTTATCAAATCAAACTAATATTTCAAGATTCGAAAAATTCTCAAATCAAACCAAACCACTATTATAGTCAAATCGTCGATTTCGATTCGTTTTGAATATCTTCGGTTTGTCGGTTTAAAATCAATTTTTTTTTTTATAAATCGTCATTATTTTATTATAAATTTAAAGAAAAAATCTGATAAAATATCGGTAATAAAAAAATTTTCAAAAATAATTCAATATTATACAATTTAAAACTCGTTTATTCTATTCATTAGCACACTCAAAACTAGTATTTTTTTTTTCTTAAGAATTAGACTCTTTTTTATTTATCTTTAGTTAATTTTCATGGATGATTTTTTTTTTAAATTCTAAATTAATATTAGGTTAAAAAAATGTAATTGTATTTAAAATAAAATCAAATATATTTAATTGTAATAATGGTAAAAAACTATATATATATATATATATATATATATATATATATATATATATATATATATATATATAACTTCGGTTTGAAACCGAAAAAAAATACTCAAATTGCAAATTAAACCGAATTTTCGGTTTACTCTATTTTTTAAATCAAATCAAATCAAATAAATTATGAAATCATTGGTTTCGGTTTAGTTTTGTCGGTTTGGTTCAATTTGATCGGTTCAGTCAGTTTGGCTTCCACCCCTAGCTGTGTGGATCACCACTGTCTTGTTTACATGGTTCTGTTATGCCAGCTGGAGTAAAAAAAAAGTTTTCAGTTCCCTTTCTATGGACTTGAAGGTATTGGCTTGCTGCATTTTCATGGGTTTGAAAATCTTATGAATTTAATTTATCCCAAGTAACTGTTTAATTTATTTAGTTTTTAAATTGTGAATCACTAAAATTTCTAGGGTTTGATTGAAAATCTCATAAATTCACTTATTCTAGGGTTAATAACTAAAAAATATTCCAAACTAGGATGACATTTGCCATTGTGACCACAATTTTTATTTGAGTCGCAATTACTTGATGTATTTTATAGTCAATGCAAAATGCCATTTCCATAGGAAGATGCATATAATAATAGTAGGCTAACAAATGTGAATAACTTTGTGTAACTGAATTGATTTTCATACCCTATCTTAAACAACTTGTATAGGGTTCAGATTGTTTAATTTCTTATATTATTTTTTACAAATTTTAGTTTTATTTGAAAAATAGATGTAATGTAAAATATATAGTTGATGATTTTTTTCATCAGGAGAAAAAAGAGGATACAATTTTAATAAGATTTATATTTTGCTTTAGTTTGAAAGCATGTTGCTTTGTTTAACTGCAAATATGAATAGAAACTGTTGGCATTATTGGAGTTACTTTTTTTATTTTTATTACTATTATTATTTAGAAAATCACAAAAATATTGGGATTGTCAGCTACTTGTGAGCAAGAGAACAGCTGTTTTACAAAACATTACCAACTTCTCCCCCATGTTTCTTGTTTCAATAATGTCTCACTCCATTAACAGAATTTTCTTGTTTCTGAGTTCAGCATAATGTCTTCTTCCTGGCTTTTTCCCCTCTCTATCTGCCTTCTATTAAATTAGGGATTTGATTTAATTGGTGTCAATCCAAACTTGTTCAAACGTTGAATCTGAATTTAAAAAATATTAAATTTTTTAGAAGTTAAACTCGCTCATAATTTCCTTTATTAAGTGAGAAGTGATCCACGGTCCGATAATGACTTTCCGACTACATATTGTTCTGAAGTAATGGAGTTGTATTGTGAATTTGTGATTAACAGTGTCCTAACATGGATTTCTAGTAATGAGATGACTTGAAGTTTGCTACTAGCAATTAAAAGATTTGATAAACTATTGAAAATTTTTATAGAAAAATTAACTCTAGAGTTAATTTTTTGTTTTTCTCCTGCATTATTATTAGATTTATATTGTTTTGAGAAAATGAAAATGTGTATGATGTGGTGATTTGGGTGGCAGTAGTAGGAGCAGTAGATAGAGTTGATAAAGGGCTAAAGGAGGCCTTATTTCACACAATATTCAGTAGGCTTTTCCAAATGCAATTGCAACACCAGACAGTCTCTGTGCTTTCATCATATGCATATGTTTTGTTTTCAATACGACAAAATGCTTTCTTCTTTTTTCTTTTTATTTTTTTATTTTTTTTTATTATAAGTAAATCTAAATTCATTCCCCAAACCTTTTTTTTCCTTTAGGAATTTACCATTTCGTTTTTAATTTTATTAATTTTTCAAGGATTAATTATAATATTTTTCTTATAAAATAACCTAATACACTAACTCTATTTTGATATTTTCAAAATACATAAATTTGTCATTGATGAATGTAACAAAATATTATTAAATCTTATTGTCTAATTTTTATCTATTTTATCTTTAATTAACGCTAAAATACATTTTAGCGTTAGTCAACATTAAAATGGTCAACAAGACGATGAAATGATATAAAAATATCATTGATTTTTATTTTGAATTAATTAAATTTTATTTTCATTTTAAAAAATATTAAAAATTCATTTTCATTTTTTTGATAAATTTGAAAATAAAAAGAAATTATTATTTTTTATTTTAAAAAATAATTTATTAAAAAAATTAAATTATTTCATCCGAAGTTTTTTAATATAACTAAAAAATTCATTTTCATATTTTTAATAAATTTTACAAATAAAAATATTTTTTAAAAATAAAAATAAAAAATATATTTTTTATTTTTTATTTTCAAGTCTGTCAAAAATTATGAAAATGAATTTTTTAATTCTAAAAATTATTTTTTAAAATAAAAATAAAATTTAATTAATTAAAAATAAAAGGTAAGGATATTTATATCTTTTCACTATTTTTTTTTTTTTTATCATTTAAGTATTGATTAATGATAAAATAGATGAAATGGTTTAATAGTATATTGTGACATTTGTCGGAGAAATTAATATATTTTGAAAAGATCAAGGAAAAATTAGTGTATTAAATCATTTATAGGAGAAAAATTATAATTAATCATAGAGAAATTAATGTATTAGGTCATTTTACAGAAAAAAATTGTAATTAACTCATTTTTCAAAAATATTGCATCAACAAATTGTGTTGGTGTTTAGCAAAATTTTTTGATGCTGATAGTTTTTAGATTTTCAAAAATTTATTTGGTTAATCATAGTTGTTAATTGTTAAATAGATAAACATATATTGTTTATGAAAGCTTTAAATTTATGTTTTTTTTAAAAAAAAAAACTCATGTATTTAAATAAAAAAAATTAAATTATTTTTTAAAAATAATATTTAAATAAAAAAATAAATATTAATCTTTAATTTTTAATAGTCACTGAATATATTAACAGTTAATAATTAATAATAATTTTATTAAATACTTATAATAATTAATTATTAGATAACACAATTATCATTTAACAGTTATCAGTAATAACTAACAATTATAATGAATAGCTAAATAAAATGAAGTTTAACTCTCAATGAGTTTTAATAACTAACAATTATAATGAATAGCTAAACAAAATGAAGTTTAACTCTCAATGAGTTTTATTGTTTTATATTTTATGAATCGAGTTAAGATTTATTATCCCTAATTATATTTAATATTTTTTTTTTCATAATAAAATTTCACTTAAAAATCAATTAAAAGGTTAATCTCACGTCAATATGAAAGAGTGTAAATAACTCTATAATTGAAAGAATATAAAATGACAAGTCTCTAGTATAAAGAGCAGCTTTTTCTTTTTCTTTTTCTTTTTTTTTTTTTTTTTTTTAAGGAAAAGTTTAATCATCTTAATACCAATAGATCTCATTCAATTTATTGAATTTAATCGCGTAAATTTTAGGAAGTTTGGGAGAGAAGTCAGGAAAGGGCTTAATGTCAATTGCAAATAACTTATTTGTGGTTAATAATAAATCCTACAGTTAACCTTTTTAACTTATTTAACTAATAAAAAAATAACCTGCTAATAATTTATAAAAACAGGTTTTTTTTTTTTATTATTATTTTAAAGTACATGGTATACCGGATATGCAACCAAATGATCCATAAATTAAGGGAGTATTTAGTTGACTGATTAAATATTTTTAATCATCGATTATTAATATATACGCTACTAATTAAAAATTTTTATGTTGTTTGGCTGATTAACTAAAAAATTTCGATTATGATAAAAAAATATTTCAATCGATAAATTCTAAAAATAATTATGAACTACTTATAATAATTCACGATTTGATATTTTATTTTTACATCAATCACATATTTGACATTTGCTACACCAAACAACTCCATAATGAAACATGGGATGATCGCTTGAGAGAGGGTAGGTTTCAAAGTTTTAAATGGATTACAGCAGGCAACAATATAGAAAGACAAAAGGCCAAAGAAGAAACCAAAACGATGTCATTTTATCAAAGAAAATACAGAAAAGAGGTCGCTGAATACGAAGACATTTTGGATAGGAATCTGGTAGCCCACCAATGTATATCATGCGAAAATTTAATGATAAAATGTGTTATTCATGTCAATTAACGAGTAGATTTTCTCACATGAAACAAAAAAAGGGTCAAAATAAGTATAATAAATACACATGGGAGGGGTCGAGTGATTAATGTTGTATAATTTCAGGACCACTTCCCCTAATTTATACCATTCTCATAAATCATTAATGAATTGTCCAATTATTACATTTTCAAAGTTTTAAAATACTCCCACCTTTTTTTTTTCATCTATCATTTTAAAAATTTATTAATTTTTATTTTTAATTATTATTTTTAATTTTTAAAATAATATTTATTTATTTATTTATTATTTTATTTTTATAATATTTAATTAAAATATAATAACTTAATTTAAAATAAAATTAATAATATAAAATTAAATAAATTATTTTAAATCTAATTAATAAGTATCTTAATATTTATATAAAATTTTAAACCACGGATAAAAAAAAATAATATTTATATAAACATTTTGATAATGTTATTTGTATTTTTTGTCTAATTGATTTATTACGTTTTTTTTAAGAAAGAAATCAAATTCATTTAAGAAAGAGCATCAGCTAATATAAAACCAACAATAGAGGGTGAAAACTCTTCCATCCAACTGTTTTCAGATTTAGAAACAGAAAAAGTAAATTGAATAAAGAGAAAACTATTAAAATTTTATCCTGTATTTTATCATTTTCTTAGCAGAGGTCTGTGTTATTTTTTCATATACTTAAATTTTTGCGATTTTTTTTTTTTTAAACACTTACAATCATTATGGACAAATGAATTAAAAATATATAATTTATTTATAAATAATTCTCGTATTTTGAATGATTGAACTTAAATTATGTAATTCAATTGAATTTCATGATTTAAATTATATCCTTCTAATATATTTTGTTTCATTTGTTTTTATGGAATTCCAATTAAATTCTATATTTTTAAATTCAAATAAATTTATAATTGAATTATTTTTTTTTTAAATACCCTCAACATAATAAGTGTTATATATTCAAAAAAGTAAAATAACAAAAAAATCATTATATCTTATATTTACAATTAATATTTAATTTATATAAATATAATAAACAATTAGTTGTGAGAGAAACAAGTAAAAAATAAATAAAAAGACAAAAGTAATAGACAATAAAAATGAGAGTAGAGAGAGAGGAAAAGAAAAAGACATTGCGAAGACCAGAGAAGAGAGAAGAGGAGAGAGATACGAAGAAAAAAGAAGAGAAATGACATGTTTATTCATAATATTTATTTTATTAATTTTGTGAAATTTATTTGGTAATTTCATATATTCTAATAGAATTTAATTTTATTATGTAATTTTAAAAAATGTAGATTTTGAAATAAATTTCACAAAATTTTGAACCGTATCTATGGAAACTCCACCCACTCTCACTATGCCACTTCCCACCTCCTATTTTTCCTATTCCCATTCGCCTTTCTTTTTTTCCCTTCTCTTGTTGCCTAGTACCAACAATAATTTCTCATATTTCTAAATGAACAAAACAAACAATTGAATTGCTACAACGCAATTTTGGGAGCACGTCACTGACACTAGAACATTAAAAAAAAAAAAAAACTTAAGACTTTAAAAATTTATAATCAGCCTAACTATCAAATTAAATAGAAAATTATAATGTCTCATTTGTAACTATCATATAACAAGGGCTATAAATCTGTCTATCAAACATAATATATATAATATCATATTACTATAACTCAAGACTATAATTTTAATAACTAAAAGCATCATCACTAGATTTCTGTTTAACAAAGAATTTCATCATTAAAAGAAGAAAGTTTTGGTATCCTCAACCTCATCACACATAATATCACGTACATACTGTTTATACAATTAACATACATCCACATTATACTACACTATAATTGCGAAATTATAAAGTTTATATACATTAAAAATCATAAAAAATACATATCTGAATAATACAAAAAAAAATAATTCCCCGCAAAGAAAGGAAACAAGGATGACACACAAAAAAAGAAGAAGAATAAATTACATGTCACACCCCAACTCCAGTGGTGCGACGGTCCTAGGGTAAGGGTAGGTTTAAAGTCACCATAACCCGTAGAACTCATAAATCATGAATCTCATATACCATTCTATCAATTTCAACATCATACATTTTCATACAATGATTATTTCCATACATATAATTTAACATCAATCAAATATTTTCTATTATCATTTCATATCTTTCTCTTGTTCCTTAATGATCAAAAGAGGCATCTCATATCGATGAGGAATAAGAGTACCCAAAAGGTAATAATCACACATCAAAATATACCAGTATCCTCGGATGACTAACTACGGAGCTCTATACTCCCATTACATATTGTATCATAATACCATTAATTAAATATACAAAATATCTCAAAAGTTATTACAATGAAGCTTCTTGGAATAAACAAGTCAAGAAGCCCGATCCTCTCTATTAGCTCCCTCACGAGCTATGCTATCACCTGAAATCCACATAATAGGAGTGAGCCTTCAACTTAGTAAGATATGAACATTATAAATCAAAAGTCTGGATATCAAATCATGGTCATGAATAAATATTTATATATATAGGCATGAAAGAATAATAAGCTTTACTTGAAAGAAACATGATATTCATAATAATTTGGCTATATCAAATCATGTCATAAATCAAATCATGGTTCATATTTAGAACATAGAATGCCCACAAAGAATGGCATTATCAAATCTCATCTGATAGAACTGATCTCATATCATAACATACGTATCAGTAGCCTTGCTTCCTTAACGCGCACAGATGCTTGGCCAGGCATGCGCCTAGAGCTCGTGGCCCCCTCTAGATGGAACACTGATAAAAACCCTATCAGCTGGGCTCCCAAAGAGCACTATGGACCAATGAATTTACTCTCATTGGGAAGAGCGTCCTTTCCATGGTCCATGGGGTTTCAATCTCATAGGAAGCATATTGGTCGCAAGACCCTCATCATATAACATCATTCAAATCGAGTTTATAAACAAGAAACATATGAACTTGATCCAAGAAAATTGATCAAGTCATTTATATTATATATACAAATATATACATATGGATGAACAAATCAAGGATGCTAGGTCACATT
>CANXYC010780886.1:0-20089 GCA_948193065.1 Aleurites moluccanus | reverse complement strand
AAACTGTTAGATACAAATATATTTTTGTACGAAAAGGAAATGAGAATAATAAAATTATAAAATATAAAGCAAGACTTGTTGTATAAGGGTTTTCACAAAAATCTGAAATCAATTATGAAAATATATATTATTCTGTGATGTATGCAATAATATTTTAATTTTTTATTAATATAGCAGTGCATGAAAGATTTAATATGCACCTTATGAATGTAGTCATAACTTACTTATATGACTCAATTGATAATGATATGAAAATCCCTGAAGGATTTAAAATGCTAAAAAAATATAATTTAAGTTCTTGAGAAATTTATTCAATTAAATTACAAAGATCGTTATATGAATTAAAATAATTTGAGCTCATATAGTAAAATCGTTTTAGTGGATACTTGTTCAAAGTAGAATATAAAAGCAATACTATAGAGAAAATTGTATAAGAATTTGCCATAATTATTGTATATATTGATGATTTGAATATTATTGAAATTCCTGAAAAATTTCCAAAAGTAACATATTGTTTGAAAAAAGAATTTGAGATACATTATTTTGAAAAAATAAAATTATGTCTCGATTACAAATTGAATATTTGGTAAAAAAAAATTTTATTTATCAGGTAACTTATACACAAAAAGTTCATTTATAATTTTATATACAAAACATATTCATTGAATAGTTTAATGATTGTTCGGTCACTTAATGTAAATAAGAACTATTTTCAGTTAGAGAAGATAATGAAGAAATTTTTTGTCATGAAATACCATATCTTAGACAATAGGCACACTAATATATTACAAAAGAATGGTGAAATTTATGTTCAATAAATTCATGCAATTGACAATCTAACAGATTTGTTCACTAAGGTATTACTTACTGCAACATTCAATAAATTAATTAACAGTATTGAAATATGATGCCTTAAACATTTTCAGTAATATTGCACATAGTGAGAGTTTAATACTGTACTCTTTTTCCCTTAACCAAAGGTTTTGTCCCATTGGATTTTCCTGGTAAGGTTTTTAATAAGACAGTATACCATTTGCAATGCGGGAATATTGTACTCTTTTTTTAATAAGACAGTATACCATTTGCAATGCGGGAATATTGTACTCTTTTTCCTTCATTAGTTTTTTTCCCACTAGGTTTTTACTAGTAAGGTTTTAATGAGACATATTCGTTGTAAAGATGGACATCCAAGGGAGAGTGTTATAAATATATAGATAAATGTAGATGTCCATTCATCTATCCCACTACTCATAAGATAAATGTGAATGTTCATTTATCTATCCCACTACTCATAAGTTTTTTGCATTTAAGTTTAATTTTATTATACCATTTATGTTACAATTTATGTTGTAATTTATGGTGAGTTTATATATTGTAACATATGATGAAGATGAACCCTATAAATAGGAGTTCATATTACTTTGTAATATACACCAAAAAGACAATATAAAATTCCCTCTTTTACATTCTTATTATTGTTCTTATTCTTGTTCTTGTTCTTGTTTTTGTTTTCTTTATTTTTCATAACAAATTTTTCTTTATTCTCTTTTTTCTTATATATATATATATAAAATATTTTTCATAGGTTTTAGGTACATATTATTTAGCAAGTGTCTTAAAAAAAATATTGAAGGAGCCGCCGTTAACTCAATCTGACCTGCAAATTGCATCATCAAGGTTGAAAGCTAAAAGGTTGAAGGAGCCGCCCCTAAGGTACTTTTAAAAACTTATAATACAACTATTAATCAATTAAAATGGGTCTGTGAAGAAATTCACCTGAAGATAGAGCTTGGAGAGGGTCATCCATGGAATCTCTAGCATGTAGGACCAATCTTGTCTTGTAACTAGAATTATATTTGGCATAAAAATCTGAAATTGCCATGGAAGTGCAAAGATTACCCATCTTCCCTATAGGAGACTCCATGTCTAGAATAACACCAACAGGTAACAAAGAAGTACTATTTTTAGCATACAGAAAGGTGAAACTATTAGAGAAATACATTACTAAGAGAAGTTTCAGGTACTTCATCTTCAGAATCAATTGATTTTCCTGTTGAATTTTATAAAGGGCGGCCTTCTTTTTCTTTTTTTCCCCCTCAGTATTTATAATGTGACAAGTGAGCAGCCTGGAACAAAATTAAATTTTTTTCAATTCACACATGCAAAGGGCAAGTTATTATTTTGTCTATAAAATTTAATCTAATTAATGAAATGATATTTTTTAAAAAAAAAATTAATCAAATAATTTTTAAATTTTAATTTCATCATACACTTTAATTATTTTATTTTTTTCGTAAAATTTATATAAATTATTAAAATTTTCTTATATATATAAATATTAAAATGAAAAAAATATTAATTGAATTTTTTATTTTAATTTAATTATTAAATTTTTTATATAAATTTAATAAAAAAAATAAAAATTAAATAAAATGATTAAAATATTTAATAGAACCAAAACTCATGGATTATTTTATTAATTTAAAAAAAAAAATAGGCCATTCATTAGTTAACACAAAGATAGAGTGAAATAATAATTTACTTTTTTCTAAACCTTAAGCATCCCAATAAAGGCAGCCCCACTGACGGGTTGGAAAGAACTGCTGTATATTTTTACATAGCAACTCCTTATGTGACCATTTTAGCTACTTAAAAAATTTTAAAAAATTTTAAAAAAATTATATTATGATAGTGTTTGATGTAATGAATCTATTGATATATTTTTCATTCTACACAAAAATCATTTGGACTGCTAAAAATATATTGAAAATTTTATGTATTATATTTAACGATCTAGATTTAACGCATTTCTAATACATTTTTAACAGTCCAAATGATTTTTGATTAGAATGAAAAATATATCGATAGATTCATTATATCAAATACTATTAAAATATAATTTTTTAAAAAATTTTTAAATAAATAAAATAAGTCACATGAGAACCTGCTGTGTAAAAATACACAGCAACCCCTCAACCCCCCACTGACAGCATTATAAGACATATTATCATCATTTGAATTAATAAGACTAATCACTTTTAATTAATATTCTAAAATAATGGAGGCTCAAAATTCTTTTAAGGGTTTATTAGGAAAAATCTTGAAAATTCAATGTATGATTGCCGTGAAACAATGACTTTTGGTAAAGTATTGAAATGTCACATCACATAACTTTTGCTCTCCACCATTGCCAGCAAACGATAATAATGAAAACCTTTCTACAAGCTCTTTAGCCAAATGGAGTGAGATTCAAATACGACATTGCATAAAATAATTAATGCTATTCCAAAAGGATGATAAGAAGTATAAACTAAATAAAACAGAAAACAAAGAAAAATAAAGATTTTGCTATGAGAAACATGAAACAAATCTCTGAAACTACCATTCCAGCATTAATCTAGCACTTATTTAGAGTTAGATCACCCTTCCAAGTTTACACATATATAACATCAAAATAAAGACAATTCTAGTTTCTTAGTTACTTTACTTAAATATTTCTACTTAACAAATACATATCCTTTTAAATATATTAAGATGTGTCTTTTTTATATAAATTTATTATTGTTTTTCTTGTTTTTAGTCCCTTTTTTAAGTTTTTTATTTTTTTTATGACATTTACTTGTTTTTCTTTCATAAAAGTAGTATATTTTTTTATTATAAAAGTATTTTGTTCTCTTAAACTATTTATGATTTATGAGTTTATTTTCATGATTTTGAATTTATTATTGATATTTAAATAATTAAACTTGTTTAAAGTTGTAAAAATTATCAATTTGTGGCTTAATAGTCACCAAACAGAGTACGCATCACATCGAATTGTATGGTTCCAACTATTTTTTATAGACATAAGTTTGATTAATTTATCTCTAGGAAAATTCATTATAATTGACTTATAAATATTTATTTTCTATGTATGTATGTATTTATTATTTTTCTGTTATAAATATATTTTTTTATATGAATTATATATTACATAATTATGAAGTTTGTTTATTTTTATATGAGTTTATTTATTTTTACATGATTATTCTTATTTCATAAATTAGGCATTAAATTGATCAAAAGAATTCAAGAGAATTTTCATCTATCATCAAATAGGCGCAATTTATATTAGTTAAAAAAAATTTAACATTTGAATTTGGATGATAATTGGGAACATAGTGAACTTTCGAATCTATTCCAAATTACAATCTATTGTGATAATCAAACAGCGATTGCTTTCACAAAAGACCAAAAATATCATAGTAGAACTAAACATATTAATACAAAATATAATTTTGTTAAAGATATAGTTGTTAAACGAGAAGTATCTGTACAATATATCTCTACGCATCAAATGGTGGCTGATCCTTTAACTAAACCCATTCCAAGAGATGTTTTTCTTACACATGTGAATTTCCTTGGATTGTGTAGAATATAGAAGTTTGTGATAAATGTCATTGAACTTATATATATATATATATATATATATATAAATGCAAATGATTGTTATGTTCTCAAATTATTGTCTTCATGTTCATGTTATTTACATACCATATGCTTATCTAAAACTCAACAAAGAGATGTCACATAGGTTTTAGATTGGCTTACTCACACAAGCAATCGCCTCTAGCGCTACGATCAGCGAGTAGAGATGAGATGTAATGTTAGAATTATTGCCTCAATGAGATAATGAGATGAGGTTGTACATATATATAACAACCAATTTGGATTGCCCACATCCAAATAACCTATGAAAGCCAGATGTAAGTTCTTAGTGATTACCTGTTGTTTTATCGTACTTGGAGAGCTTAAGTAAGGCGCAAATGAATGTTGGCCGTTTCACAAGTGTACGAATCGTTCATGTAAGTAATAGTATGTAAGTGAGTGTCGTGTCTCACAGAGAGGCATTGTCAAATATCAAAATCAAATACTTCTCTATTATTTAGATAAAATTAAAATTGGATATTGAAATAAAAATTAAAGCAAAATTGAAAATTAAATACAAAGTAATTTTGAGTTTTGAAGGTTGAAATAATTTTAATAAGTCTAGAATTTAGATTTCGTCAATTGATTTTTTTATGATTCCAACTCATTATTGATTATCTAAAATACAAAGTTAATAAATTAACTGCTCTAAATTATTATTATCCTCTCTCAAACAACTACAAGGTACCTACATTAATTCTATATCTATTCTCGTGATCATTTAGTTAATACAAGCCCATTAAGTTCTTTAGCAATTTCTAACCCCTCAAAGTGTGTCTCAATCTCTCGGTAACTCAGTCCTTTAGGTTATTGATTTAATATACTAATGGTATGTTTCATCTCTCAATCCATCATATACCATCTAAAATACTGTTCAATAGTGGCCAATTACTAAACAATTATAATCTTAAATCAATAAACTAATAGTTTCACTATATGCATAAAATAATCAATCGATCATAATTGAATCATAAAATCAACAATTGAATAAATTTAAATCATACTATAAAGAGATTAACTACTCATAATTGAAATTAAATTCATAAATTTTATTGAAAAGGAAATAGAATTCAACATGTTACAAATCAGATTTAATTTAGAAATGAAAAAGAGTTAGAAATGAACTCTTTATAAATCAAACTTAATCCAATTTAATTGCTTTTCAATTTGAGGTTGCTCCTTTTCTTCAAACTTTTCTCTCTTGAAAATCTTGAAAATCTCCTCCAAAAAAGACTCTTCAAAAGCTTCCCCCCTTTGCAAGTAAAAATCTCAAGTTTTTATGTCCAAAAGTCAGATGAAAATACCAAAAACCGGGTGATTAACCTAGAAACTGGGTCATGACTCCCCAAAAATTGGGTATCGATTTTTGGTTCTGAGTCTCGGGTAACTTCTTTTCTTTCGAAAATCGGGTACGTGGTTCAAAAATCGGTTCATCTTTCTCAAAAATCAGATACCGATTTTTGTAATGCTGAATCTTTCTAAATTATTTCTAATTTTGAACAAAAAGCAATCATATCTCAAATCTTCTTCAAATCTAAAAAAAATCAAAATTCAACTAATTTTAAATTAAAAATCAATAGAACCTTAACTAAATCAAATTAAATTGAATTTAAAATATTTTAAAATATGATTAAAATTATGCCAAATAAATATCCCTACAGTTAGATATTTGTTTGTCCTCATGCAAAAGAATTCAACAAAATAAGATTAATGACTAATCAAGTCACAAATCAACAGTTTAATACTAAAATTCTAACGATATGGTAATTCAAAAGATATGACATTATTAAATTAGAGAAAAAGTAAGTTGACTATACAGTTTACTCCTAAAAACATAAATCTCCCTAAAATAATAATCATGAACCATCTTTATAATTCAAGTTCATTAAATTATATCAACTGAGTTGTTCCTTTTTTTTTTTTAAATTTAACAACAGTTAGTAAAAGAGTCTAAATTTATTCTTCTTCTTTTTTTTTTCTTTTTCGAGTTTTTTTCCACTTTACTCTACTATATTTGGTTTGAATAACATGGAGGAGCATACTACAGTTATCCAAACTACTCTATAACTTTGCTTAGCATACGCCTTAAAGCATAGATGCATGAATATTAAGTTTTAACTCAAAAATTATATTCTTTATATATATATATATTAAGCACCTTTTATGCATTTTCGCTAGTTTCAGTGCTTTTACTCTTTTACTAACTGTTTGTATTCTTTAATTATAAGTTCAAACTTAGCTAATATAATTCTCTAGACTATTCAAATAATTAGGTTTGTCAAAACTATGTTAAGGAAAATATACTCTCAATTTCGACTCTCAAGTCAACAAACCTTAAACCCTAATAAGTTTATACCATATCAATGAATTAACCGTTAGGACTTTAATATTTCAACTACAAAATCTATAGACCCAATTGACAATGTCCAATTTTGTTGAATAGAGGTATTATTTATTCATAATGAAAATTAAACAAACGAAACTAAACTAAGAAAAAGCCAAAATAGTAAATGAGGTTAGAAAAATTTATGGCAATTTGGTGTCAAAGGTCCACTCAATTTGAGTTAACCTCTTGCTGACAGATTGAAATCCCATTGAAATCTAATCCTCCAAGTGGTTGAATGGATCTTCTTTCACCTTTTTAAGCTCCTTCATAATTTACTTCCCTTCAGCGAGAATCAACTTCTCCTTTCTCTTCTCCTTTCATTTGGAGCTTTGACCTGCAGCATTACAATTTTTAGATTTTTCATTAGAATCTTGTGTAAAGGGTTGCCCAAACTTCTAATAACGGAAGTCCTTAGCAGAGGTTTTGAAGCCTTTGTCCTAGGCTTCCTCTTCTTTCTCTGGATCCTTTTCTTCTTTTATGTCATCTTCTTTTTTATCCTCCCCTTCCTTTATATGCACAGGCATATGCATGGCTAGTTGATGAATTTCATTCATCCGTTGTTCCATCTGAAGCAATTTTGCCATTATTTCTGCAAGGGTTATTTTCTTTTCTCTGACTTTCTTTTCTTTTTTTCCTTTCTTCCTATCCTTTGGAATGACTACTTGAGTTTGCTTTAGAATAGCTAATCTTATCTTAACCACTATAGCAAAGAAAAAGAAGAAAAATTAATAACATGAAAAAATATATTATAAGAAGAAAACTTAATAGGAATTAGAAGAAACCAACTTTATGAGCTATCTAAGGTTATGATTCATATATATAGGGAAACAAAAGTAAATAGCTTAATCAACTAGAATTTAAATTTTTTTTCTTAATCCTAATTTATCTTAATTTCCTAATCTTAATCTAAAATAAAAATAATATCCTAATGATTATCTGCCACTTAATCTTTAAATAAATCAAATAATAAAAGATAAACATACAATTAAATAATTAAACTGAATTATTTAAAAAATTAAAGTAAATACTGAAATAATTAAATACTGAAATTTATAATTAAATAACTACTGAAATTTAAATTTAAATACTAAAAATTAAAATATCAAAATTAAAAATTATACCTCCACACTTAAACATAACATTGTCCTCAATGTCAAAATAGAACCAATTATAGAAGGACACATATCAAATTTAAGCAATGTTCCAAAAACATAATAAGCTTACAATACTAAAAATGCAAAACAAAATTAATAATGATCAACATGCTAATTAAGGAGACCCCGAAGGTCTATGGATGTCCAGTGCGCTCTCTATCTTCTCAAACCGAGCATCAAAGTGCAAGTGTATGCTTCAGAAGTTACTATCGATTAAGTCATGAAGAGATTGAAATCGCTGTTCATTATCAATTTTCAGCTGTACTAATCGGCAGTTAGTCTAAATTTCCATACGCTCTAAATGATCCTCAAGTGATGGCACTGAAGATGATAAGCTCGCTCCAAATGTTTGAGAAGGAGGAGGAGGAGGAGGAGTAGGAAAATGCTGAGGAGCAAGCTCATCCTCAGACTCAGACTCAGTGTCAGATGGTGTAGTCTCAACGTCAGGAACATTAGGTGGCATCGGACCATGACGAGCAATTTTGTGTCCCTGTCTGTCCACTAAATAATAAATTCTATCTTCACCCATAACACAAAGTCCCATCTTTTTACAAATGGCAAAATCAACCATCTCAACTCCTATTGGAATGAAATTATAAGGCTAGGTTTGAAACCCAAAATAATACGTAATAGCAGTGATCAAACTAGCCCCAATTACCTTACCTCTAATTGGTTGTCTGATATGTTTAAAATGAGGAAGCAACCAATATGTTGTGTTCACTTTATGTCTCTCTAGTATGCACCAAATGAAAAATAACTCTTGTTTGGAAACCTTACTATTATTTTCTCCTCTTCCAAACAAAGTGTGAGACATAAATCTATGTACTTACCGAATGGCTTGACTACACATCAAATTAACTTTACTCTTACTACAAGTGTAAGAATTAATTTAGGTCAACTGAGACCACAAAATTTCCTCATTAAAAATTCTAGGTTCCTTTTTAAGCCCTTCATTATCAAATCCAAATATAGCATTAAATTCAATAATAGAGAGTCTCCTTCTAACACCCATTAAATTAAACTAAAGGAATTCAAGGTCTATAGTCTCAAATGCATTGATGGTATATGTCAGACTACTCAAAAATTCAAAAGCTAATTCTCTATAGATAGGAACACATAAGGTAGCAAATTTCTTCCATCCAACAAATCAAATACAACAGTTTGTAATTCTAACACACCTAATATATACTCATCCACAAATATAGTATCTCTTAATTTACGATGGGAGATAGAAACAAACTTATCTTGATGAGAAATGCTTTGAAATTCCCATGGTAGTTGGACTGACGGTGGAGGTTCAGTTCTTGGTCGAGCGCATCTTCTTTGTTGTGACCTACTGGTATGCTTGGTTCTTGGCATTGGTGAATATAAAAGAAAACTAAACAAAATGGTTTTTAAATAAAATAAACTCTTAAAATAGCTAAGAAGAATGATGGAGAGTTGAGAGAAAAATGAGAAGTTGAAATTTTTGAAAGGAAACTGAAAATGAAGAGATTAGCTTTCGAAAACCGATTTTGACAATTCAAAAATCAAGTGTAGCAAACTGTTTCTTAAGAAATTGGGTGGAAATGAGTCAAAAACCAGGTTAGTGTTTGCTACCTGATTTTTTGAAATTCGGATTATATGTGAAAAAATCGAGTTTGGAACGGGAAGAGCTCGAGAAATCAGGTACATTTGGTTGAAAAATCGGTACCTGATTTTTCTTTCTGAGCTAGAATTTTGATTTTTAAGAGAAAATCGGGTCCAACACATTTGCTTTCCGAGAAACCAGGTCAACCGGTTTGAGAAATAGGGACCCTATTTCTGGACCTTTTTTTTTTAAATTAAATTCATAAACTAAAACTTAGCAAACACAAAATTAAATAATTAAATGAAAAGAATTAATTTACTTAAAATTAAAAAGTGAGATGAAAAATAAAATTTACTAGTGATGGGTTACCTCCCCGAAGCACTTCTTTAACATCACTAACTAGACGTTGAGTAGTTCAATTTGCATCATTTAGATAATTGGTCACTCCGTTGTCTAATTTGTCCCCTCCAAAGTATGGCTTAAAGCGCTGAACGTTGACCTTGAATGCTTCCATCGCCTCGTTCTGGATTTCGACAGCTCTATGGGGGAATACTTGAACAACTTAGAATGGACCCGACCATCTTGATTTCAGTTTACCTAGAAAAAGTTTAAGACATGAGTTAAATAATAATACATGTTGCCCCGTCTTAAAATTGCACTTATGTATATGCTTGTCATGCTATGATTTAGTCTTCTCTTTATAAATTCTTACATTTTCATAAGCCGTCATCCTTATTTCTTCCAGTTCATCCAGTTAAAGCATTCTTTTGGATCCTGCTACCTTTAGATCCATATTTAACTCTTTGATTGCCAAATAAGCTTAATTTTTTTGCCCGACTGGCAAATGACAGGTTTTTCCAAAGACAAGTTGATATGGTGACATGCCAATGAGAGTCTTGTAACCTGTCTTATATGCCCAAAGTGCATCATCTAGCTTAAGAGCCCAGTCTTTCCTAGAATTGCTCACTGACTTCTCTAAAATATGTTTCAATTCCTGATTTGATATCTCTATTTGGCCACTAGTTTGAGGATGGTAAGGAGTGGTAACCTTGTACTTTACTCCACATCTTTTTAACAAGGTATTGAAGGACTTATTATAGAAATGAGAGCCTCTGTCACTTATGATTACTCTTGGCACTCCAAATTGAGAAAAAATAAATTTTTTTATGAACTTGATTACCAACCGAGAGTCATTCATGGGGCTTGCTATTTCCTTAATCCACTTGGAGACGTAATCAACTGCTACTAGGATGAATTTATTGTTGAATGAGGATGGAAATGGTCCCATAAAATCAATTCCCCACACATCAAATAATTCCACTTCAAGAATGGTGTTGAGTGGCATGTCATGTCTCATTGATATGTTCCCCATTCTTTGGCACCAACGTATTACTCTATGAATTCCCTCGCATCCTTGTACATAGTTGGCCAATAAAATCCGGATTGCTAAATTTTGGCAACCGATTTTGATTTACTCGCATGGCCTCTAGTTTCTCTTGCATGGCAATGCTCAAGAATATCCCTTATCTCCTCTTCTGGCACGCATCTCCTAATAAATCCATCTCCACAGTGCTTGAATAGTAGTGGTTCATCCCAAAAGTAGTACTTCACATCAGCAAAGAACTTATTTCTCTGTTGTTAAGATAGTTCAAGTGGTACTACTTTACTCACTAAATAATTCACAATGCCTGCATACTATAGGGCTAAACTAGAGATTTCTAATAAATGTTCATCTGGAAAGTAATCGTTAACTAGCAATTCTTCTTTTACTTCTTCCTTATTCTCCAGTCTTGAAAGGTGGTTTGCGACCACATTTTCTGAACCCTTTTTATCTTTAATCTCTAGGTCAAACTCTTACTTAAGAAAGACCCATCGAATCAAACACGACTTTGCATCCTTTTTCTTCATTAAGTATTTGATAACCGCGTGATCAATAAACACGATCACTTTTGATCCCATTAAGTATGACCTAAACTTATCTAGTGCAATAATGATTGTGAGCATCTCCTTCTCAATAGTGGTGTAATTCATTTGAACTTCATTTAACACTCTGCTCGCATAGTAAACTACATGTACTTTCTTATCTTTCCTCTAGCATAGTGTTGCTCCTATTGCAAAATCACTTGTATCACACATGATCTCAAAAGGGAAGTTCCAATCAGATGGTTCTATTATTGGAGTAGAAATCAAATCTTGTTTTAACCTGTAAAAAGGACTTAAACACTCTTGGTTAAAATCAATATGACATCTTTATTTAACAAATCACAAAGAGGTTTGGCTATTTTAGAAAAGTCCTTGATAAAGCAGCGATAATAGCCCGCATGACCAAGGAAGCTCTTTACTCCCTTTACATTGGTGGGTGGTGGTAGTTTCTCAATCACCTCTATCTTAGCTTTGTCCACCTCAATCCCTGCTTGTGAAATCTTGTGTCCTAGCACAATGCCTTCTTATATCATGAAATGACACTTTTTCCAATTTAATACTAGGTTAGTTTTTTTGCAATGCTCTAAAACTTTGTTAAGTTTGATAGGCAATCATCGAAGGAAGATCCATACATTGTAAAATCATCCATGAACACTTCCATGGTCTTCTCTACGAAATCAACAGATATTGCCATCATGCAATGTTGAAATGTTGTTGGCGTGTTGCATAATCCAAAAAGCATTCGTCTATATGCAAAGGTACCATAAGGGTAGGTGAAAGTGGTTTTCTCTTGATCCTCAGGTGCTATAGGAACCTGAAAATATCCTAAAAACCCATCTAGAAAACAGAAATATACGTTACCCGTAAGCCTTTCAAGCATTTGATCAATGAATGGAAGTGGAAAATGGTCTTTGTGTGTAGCATTGTTCAATTTTCTATAATCAATACAAACTTTCCACCCTATTACTATCCTAGTGGGAATCAATTCATTTTTCTCATTTTCAATTACAGTAATCCCACCTTTCTTAGGTACCACATGCACTGGACTAACCCATGAACTATCTGAAATTGGATAGATAATTCCAACACCAAACAACTTAGTCACTTCTGCCCTAACTATATCTTTCATGTTAGGATTTAACCTTCTTTGATGTTCAATAATAGGCTTATGGTTTTCTTCCATTAAAATCTTATGCATGCAAATAGAAGGGCTAATCCCTTTAATGTATGAAATTATCCATCCAATAGATGTCTTGTTTTCTTTAAGACATCTCAATGTTTTCTCTAATTTAATTTCATTTACATTAGCATTCAAAATAACAGGTAAAGTTTCATTATAGCCAAGAAATGTGTACCTGAGATTTGATGGAAGCGGTTTCAATTCCAGAATTGGTGCTTGCTCAATTGAAGGTGGAGGTAGTAATCCACCTTGACCTAGTTCTTCATAGCAAAACCTCTTCTGATATGGAATAGGAACAACTGCTTTTAATGCATATGCACATTCGACTATTTTCACTTTCTCATCTTTTGTTGTTCCATTATTCAACAAGCAAGCCTTAAGAGGGTCTTCAAAATATTCCTTTTCGAATTCCTCTTGAACCAACTCGTCAATGATATCAATATTGAAACAACTGTTTGTAAAGCTAGGATATTTAGCCGCTTTTTCAATGTTGAACACCACTTCCTCATCACCCACTCTCAATGTCAGCTTCCCTTGCTTAATATCTATCAAAGCTCTTGCTGTTGCCAAAAATGGTCTTTTAAGAATCAAAGGAACTTTCACATCCTCATCCATATCTAACACTATAAAGTCTATTGGAATATAAAATTTTCCTACTTTCACCAACACATTTTCTATTGTACCAACTGGATACTTAACTTATCTATCTACAAGCTGCAATGTCATTCTAGTCGATTTCATTTCTTTGAAGCCCAATTTTTCGCATATTGAGAGTGGCATCAAACTTATTCTTGCACCAAGATCACATAATGCTTTTTTGAACTATGTTTCTCCAATGGTGCATGGTATGGAGAAACTCCCAGGATCCTTAAGCTTCGTTGGAAGCTTATTCTAAATAATAACACTACACTCCTCTGTAAGTGCTACTGTAGCATCCTCTTCCAATTTTTGTTTGTTGGACAACAATTCCTTATGAAACTTAACATAAGTAGGCATCTGAGCTAGAGCTTCTGCGAAAGGAATATTTATTTGAAGTTGTTTGAACACCTCCAAAAATTTCTCATATTGCTTGTCTAACTTGTTTTTTCTCAACCTCTTAGGAAACGGAATTGGTGGGACATATGGTTGAATCTTTGGTGCCTTAGGCATCTCATCTTTCTTCTCTTCACTAGGAGTCACTTCCATGCCGAGATCTTTCTTTGATTCCCCTTCTCCTAGTTGTTTTCCACTTCTCAATGTAATAGTCTTACATTGCTCTTTTAGATTAACTTCTGTGTTACTGGGTAGTGAACCCTGACTTCTATTGGATACAAAATTGGCTAGCTATCCCATATGCACTTACAGGTTCTTTGTTGCTGATGCTTGATTTTGAAATGTTGAATCAACTTTATTCATAAAATCAGATGTCGACTTGTCTAAAGTTGCCACTATATCTTCCAAGTTAGACTTCTTCTCCTGCGGTTGCATCTGATATTTTTGTTAGAAACCCGGAGGCTGAAATTGTTTTGATGGCCCTCGTTGATTTCCTTGCATCGGAGGATTCAACTGGTTATGCTCTGATTGCTCCATAAAAAATTTGGATGATTTCTCCACCCAGGATTGTATATGTTCATGTAAGGGTTGTTCTGCCGAACTGGTTATCTATTAAAGTTTGACACATACTGCATTTGTTCCATGGTGGAACACTCCGCTGATGCATAGTTATCTCCACAATATTCGCAACTCAATAAGGTGTTAGAGATGGCGTTGACTTGGCCATTGTTGTTGTTCCCTAACATTTTAAAGAGTGCATCGAGCTTGGCATTGACCATAGCCATATGATCCACTTCATATACCCCATTTGTTTTCTTTAGGTGACTCCTTTTATTTGCCTATTGGTGATTGTTTAAAGCAATTTCTTCTATAAGTTGATATGCTTTGTCAGCCGATTTATTTATTAATGCCCCTCTAGCTACTGCATCTAAGGTAATTTGAAAGGTCGGTGATAACCCTCTATAGAAGGTTTGTATCAAAGTGTAGTTATCTATGCGGTGGTTCGGGCATCTCCTCTATAATCCCTTATATCTCTCTCAGGCCTCATAAAGAGACTTTCCTTCCAGCTAAATTAAGGATTTCCTTCTTGAACCTAAGCATTTTCCTATGTGGAAAATACTTAGTTAAGAAAGCTTGGACAAGCATTCTCCAACTGGTGAAGTAATATGTTGTATGCTTGTTAAGCCAATCCTTAACAAGGTCTCTCAATGAAAAGGAGAACAACATCATCCTAATGGCTTCATCTAAAATGCCATTAATTTTTACGGTGTTACAAAGCTCCACAAAATTGGATATATGGGTATTGGGATCTTCCAGTGGACCTCCTTCGAATTGCTTGTTGGACACCATGTTGATGAGTGCAGGGTCTAACTTGAAATTGTTGTTATTGATAGCCGGTCTGGCTATGCTTGATTGTGCCCCATTTAATTTTGGCAACACGTAGTCTCTAAGGGTTCGGGCTTGTGGTTGAACATGAATTGGAGGTTCATATATATTTGGTTGCACCCCGTTCCCTTGTCCATTTACTTCAACGGTTGCGGCCCCTGTCGTTGCTGCTATTTCAGCCACTCCTTTTAAATTTGCCATGTTATTTCTTTCTTGTTGCTTCCTTTTCCTTGCTTCCTTCTAATTCTTTTTGCACAACTTTTTGATTTTTGGATTGAACGGCTCAAGGTTCGCTAATTTAGACCATCGCATAAACTTCTGCAATTCAAATCACAATTAAGCAAGAAATATTAAAAACTAAGTAAATGGTCTAAATTAATAAAGAATATATCTTGTATTGATATTGACACAAAATTATCGCCTCCCTGACAACGACGCCAAAAACTTGTTGGGCGTTTCGCAAGTATACGAATCGTTCATGCAAGTAATAGTATGTAAGTGAGTGAAGTGTCCACAGAGAGGCGTGGTCAAATACTAAAATTAAATACTTTTCTATTATTTAGACAAAATTAAAATTGGATGTTGAAATAAAAATTAAAGAAAAATTGAAAATTAAATACAAAGTAATTTTGAGTTTTGAAGGTTGAAATAATTTTAATAAGCCTAAAATTTAGATTTCGCCAATTGATTTTTTATGATTCCAACTCATGATTGATTATCTAAAATAACCAAGTTAATGAATTAACTGCTCTAAATTATTGTAATCCTCTCTCAAGCAACTACAAAGTACCTAAATTAATTCTATGTCTACTCTTATGATCATTTAGTTAATATAAGCCCATTAAGTTCTGTAGTAATTTCTAACCCCTAAAGTGTATCCCAATCTCTTGGTAACTAAATCCTTTAGGTTATTGATTTAATATACTAATGGTATATTTCATCTCTCAATCTATCATACACCATCTAAAATATTATTCAATAGTGGCCAATTACTAAACAATTATAATTCTAAATTAATAAATTAACAGTTTCACTATATGCATAGGATAATCAATCAATTATAATTGAATCATAGTATAAAGAGATTAGCTATTCATTATGGAAATTAAATTCATAAGTTTTATTGAAAAGGAAATAGAATTCAACATGCTAAAATTCAAATTTAATTTAAAAATGAAAAAGAGTTAGAAATGAATTATTTATAAATCAAACTTAATCCAACTTGATTGCTCTTCAATTTGAGGTTGCTCCTTTATTCAAGCTTTTCTCTCTTGAAAATCTTAAAAATATCCTCCAAAAAAGACTCTTCAAAAGCTTCCCCCTTTGCAAGTAAAAATCTCAAGTTTTTATATCCAAAAATTAGCTGAAAACATCAAAAACCAAGTGGTTAATCCAGAAACCGGGTCATGGCTCCCCAAAAATCGGTATCGAATTTTGATTATGAGTCTCGGGTCACTTCTTTTCTTCCAGAAACTGGGTATGTGGTTCAAAAACTGGTTCATCTTTCTAAAAAACCAGGTATCAATTTTTGTAATTGTCATGTCCCAAAATTATAACATGACGGTCCTAGGATGCAGGAACTGTCAGAGGCGACCGACACTCATAGAACCCAATAACATCTCCAATTACCATCTTATAATAATTATCCAATTAATATAATATTATACTATTTTGCATTATGCAATTTTGTAATCTTACAGTCAGTTATTCTGTCACTATAATCCTTAACCACACATGCCATAATCATATTTAATCTCCATATAATACTATACATCCATTAATGCAATCTATCTATAACTATATACATGTCCATGGAGCTACTAGAATAAAATATATAAGACAAGTTTAAAATAATTACAATGCCAAAATAAACTGCTAGATTCCACTGAGAAAGAGATTATGGAATCGGCCTTCTACTTCTGACCTGAAAAATATTTAAAAACTACATAATCAGTATAAAAATACTTAGTGAATCTAATATACATCATATCATAGGTAAAGGTGGGATAATAAATATGAATTACAGATAAATAAATAATGGTTAACAAGTTGCACACCAATTAAAGAAGAAAGGAAAATAAGAAGCAACAATGATCTGTGATCAATAAACATATTATCAATATACAATTCATATGGATAAGACAGATAATGAGCCTTAACATATATAATCATATATAAATCTTATGCAATATACATAACGCAGGCCAAGCCTTATGGCTAGGATATTAACCCTTCCTAGCTAGGGTTCATAATATATATTGTATATAATGCTGATGGTATTTACCCACTACCCCGTTGGTAAGGTAACTCTATCAAATCAACATATAATTGAGCAATAGGAAGGAAATAAATCAATGGATATCAATAGGAATTAAATAGCTTATCAATAATCAAATAGATTGCAAATTAACCAATCGGTACTGTCAATCAATTACATATAAACAATGGAAGGTACAATTAGAAAAGCAATGGGTATAGCTATTAAGTATAGGTTGGATAGCAAAGTAGTCAATCAAAGTCATTTGCATTGGCACAATTGGCTAGCCAACATTGCTAGTGAAGATGACATTGGCTTGGTCGGCCTATGCAAATCTCATTGTGGCATTTCATCGAATACTTGGTGTGTAACTTTCATAAGGCAATTTGATAAGGTTTTAGTGCAGTATCAACATTGCCCAAATATCAAACATTCAGCTCACAATGTAGGAAATATAATAGGCAATTGATATCCAACAAATAGCAAAACACAATGGATCAAATTGGCATGGAATTCAAGGGAAAAACCAAGCAAAAATTTAAAGGGAAAAGGGCAATGGGCATTTGGCCAAAACATGGCCACTTGAAAATGGTTTCTAAACTTCAATTTATGATATTAGGCATATAATATGATGTATATTAAACTCACCTAAAGCTTCAAATTACTAAAAAAAATTCTTTTTCTCCAAAATCTTCAAAGAAGGCAAAAGTGACAATCATGGTCTTCTTTTGCTTCTACACCAAAACTATCATCAAAGAAGCTTCCAATGATAACAATTAATCGTATTCTAACCTAATTATACATTAAAGATAACTAATCTAGGGTTTGTCATTTCACATATTTAAATTAGGGTTTGAATTTGGGAATTTCTATCAATTTGAATCAATTGATGCAATCTAAAGCTAAACCCATCTAATTCAACATCTAAAATACCTAATTAACTTAAACAATTGAAGAAATCACCATGTAACTTATGTTGATGATATTGTCGAAATTTTCAAGCTATGGTTTCTTGATTTCCTTTGAGATTTTAGGTAAGAAAATGAATGGAAATAGATAGAACAAGGTTGAAAATTAGATTTTTCTTAGGTTTTTTTCACAAAATTGGCTTGAAAATGGTATAGAATTGGTGGAGATGCATTCAACCAAGGCTAGGAAGAAAGAAGAAGAAGAGAAAATGGATGGTGAAAAAGGCTAAGACAAGTATTTATAGGTGAAAGTTTTGGAAATTAGGTTTTCTACCCCAAAAATTTCATTATTTCTATTTTTGCCCTAAAATTTTCTGTAACTTATTCTATCAATTTTGTTCAGTTTTAGATTTCAAAGTGGGGAGTTAAATAGCTTATTTTTAGTTGCATTTTATCATCATACAGCTTCTAAAATAATTCTAGATCCTAGACAGTAGGTTTTCCAAAATGCCCTTAAAGTTTCACTTATTTACAATTTTGTCATTCTATTAATTTTTCATCATCCTTAATACTTTTTCATACTTTCTTTATATAATTAACTATTGTTATTCTTAATCTTTCATTATTCATGTAACTGAGGAAAATACTCTTAAATTTAATATTGTACTAATTCCTTAAATTAAATAGCTATAGTCGGTGTTATTGGTTCAATACTTGATGAAACTGTTGAATAACTACAACATAATTTTAAGGTATTACAGCAATGTTGAATCTTTCAAAATTATTTCTATTTTTGAATAAAAAGCAATCATATCTCAAATCTTCTTCAAATCTAAAAACAAATCAAAATTCAATTAATTTTAAATAAAAAATCAATAAAATCGTAACTAAATCAAATTAAATTGAATTTAAAACATTCTAAAATATGATTAAAATTATGCCTAACAATGAGTTGCGACTGAACTTAGATCAATACAGTATTTAGTATGACATCATAATAATAAAGAAAAATATTATAACATAAGATTCATACTATGTGTGCTTGTTCGACCAACAAAGTAGTGGGTGAATGAATCTCCGTTTCTTCACTGTGTGAGACTTTTATGAGGATAAGATAAAACCTCATATTGGTACCCTTATACTTATTTTCTATTATTTAAAGTTTATACTTAGTGCTTCGTTATCTTAGCATGTTACCTATGATTATGGATGATACAATTTATGGAACATGTCTAAAAAAATAACTAAGTGTGGATTATAAATTTCAAGTAAAGAGGAAGACTTTGTCCAGAATATTCATTGGCCGACCAATCTTATCGCTTAATAGAAGTATGATTTGATTATGGATACATAACCAAAATATTATAACATGCTCTTTGAGGGATTAGAGATGTTACAGTGGTTTAAAGGAACAAGTCCAGGTCACTGCGAGTTTAAGTGATTAAATTTTTTAATTATTTTACTTAAAGTTGAAACTGCTATGTTATTCCTAACATATGCAAAGTGATAAGCTCCCAATTGCAGGTTTGCTCGCTAGGTCACACAATCCGTTCACTAGTATGAAAATATTGTTTATGGTTACAGTTGATACCGCAATAGGGTTTTATCCATCATATGCGAGTGGGAGATGTTGGTAGTAGGATTGAGTTTGGGTACCCATGATGGATCAACCCATATTCATATCCATTAAATGTATTACATGGCTATTCATGCAGCCATACAACTCTTGGCAATGGCTCTTTATGAAACCATGCAACCTTTGCCATGCAACTTTTCATTATGTGTGTGTATATATATATATATATATATATATATATATATATATA
>CANXYC010780874.1:0-14385 GCA_948193065.1 Aleurites moluccanus | reverse complement strand
ATTCTTGCTTTATTATTTATTTATTATCTTATATTGATTCTACAAGCCTCATTTGATTAACCATTGTTCCATGATCATTTACTGCATTTTTATACATTTGGATTCACTAAGTATTTTTATACTCACCCCCTCCAGTGGTTATTATTTTCAGGTCTGCAGTGAGGCACGCATTCCATTGGCATTCCATACTCATGCCTTGGAATAGTGCTAGCTGATCATGTAAAACTCAAGTTCCAAAAGTATATGTAAATAATTGTATAGTATAAAGGTTCCATGGTACTGTAAATTAAAGAATAGCATACATATATGTTTGTGCTTGCATCTTTATAGTTTCATATAAGAATTATAATATGGATATTTATGATATGATATATATATATGTGGAAATTGCTTGATATGCAAATGTGATTATATTGAGTTGATATTGGAGATCCAGAGGGATCATTGAATTGAGATAGATGGTGAAGTTTATAGTAGAAGTGATTATATGCATGTTTTTTAGTTGGGCATACTCCTTATACAAAGGTGATGCTGCCCAAATTTTTATGAAATTGTCAAGCTATATTGAGCTTTTTATTGTATTGCATGCCATATGGTATAGTCATTTGGGTTCTTTGTGGTACTGGTAGCATAAGCATCACCCCTACCCTAGGACCGTTGCGACTCCTAAGTTGGGTCGTGACATACCAATACCACGATGAACCCAATTAACTGTACTATATGGTATGCAATTCATATAAACAGCTCAAATAGCTTAATAATGTTGCTGAAATTTCTACAGCATCTCCTATATAATATAAATATGCCCAGCTGTAAAAACAAGTAATATGCACTTCCAATATATCTGTATCATTATTACTCATATCAACCTCCAATATCAACTCAATATATATATATCTATATATCAAACTATAAATATATCCATAGCATAACTTATATGCAAGACTATAAGAAACACAATCATACACATATATGTCCCTATTTAAGTTACAATACCATGGAATCTCTAATACTGTACAAATATTTACAAATACTTTTAAGACTGGAACATTACATGTTACAAGTATCAAAATTCCAAGGCAAGGATAGAAGGTGCCAATGGAATTCAAGCCTCACTCCAAACCTGAAAATATACATCACTAAGGGGGTGAGTATAAAAATACTCAGTAGATCTATATATATATAAATGCAGTAGATGTTCATAATACCATGGTTGCTCACAAATGACTTGTAGAATCAATATAGGATAACAAGTAAAGGGTGATACAAGTATCCATATAAATATCCATATAAGTATCTAGTGTACGAGTCAACGCACATATGATATAATAGGATTGGGTCACATGAAAAGTGCAATTGCACTGTCTGTAATAGCACAATCATGCATAATTCTGTACTTCAGCACTATCATAAAGTGCTTAAACCACTTTATGTAAGGGAGATCAGCCCTTACGACTAGAGAATATTTACACCTTCCCTAACAAGGGTCAATTTAATTAATACTAGTGTGCACACAGTCGATGGAATTACTCGCTACACTATCGAGGTAGCCCTGTTATAATACCATATGGGTGTGTCTCCATTTAACAATATAAATACTATAAATATAACTTTTATAGCAGTGGAATAATCTTATATATATCCATAATGAATAATAAAGCAAATTGGGGTCATGTCAAAAAAATGTCCGACGGGGCCTAATTGCGCTGCCGTAACTGACAGTCGTCGTTACGGGTTCGCTTTGGGATTTTTGAGTAGTTTTTAGTTAAGTATGTTACCAATGGATTTAGGTGGACCATGAGATACCATTTTAAAGCTTAGGAAAAACTAGAAGAATGGGCCAAGCAGTGGCTCAATTGGCTTTTTGGGATTCATTTTATAGACAGACAAAGTTTAGGTCATTTTAAGCCATTTCGGTGGGCTTATTTACAGGTCAAAATACACTGTAGGTACTGTAAGTTAACAAATGTTGGTTTATTAGTCCAAATGACATTTCATATGATATATGATGCAAATCACCTTTATCACAATTTGTCCACTTTATCCCCCGATATCTCTCGTAGGCCCTAATCGGCCCGCCGATCGACACTCCGAGTTGGAATACCTGACGGTTCATCTATTTCCACTTATAACACTCTGGTAAGATGTAAAAACATCACAAAATACATTATACACATCAACAAACATCAATCATACTCAATATGCACTATAAACCTCACATTGCATAATTTACACTTTCTCCAATCCTTTATGCATTAAACACATTCTATCACCACATTTGACTTACATTTCACATATTTATCACTATTATGCCATATTAAGAACTCATATAACTTAACTCAATATTCCATATCAAATATACACCAAATTTTAAGTTTACTTTCCAAGTTCTTATATCAATCACCATTTCCATATCTAAATTCATACATTTGCATTTTATACTCCATCAAACCATATTCAAACCTTTGTTTCTTAATTACTTCAACCTAATCTATTAAACCTATAAACTTAATATAGTTTAACCTAGTTGGAATTCATTCCATCCATCTATTTTTTAACACCAATCAATCAAATAACATTCATATACACCAAATACATAACATTCAATCATTTAAACCTATTAAACATCAAAATATCAAACCATTATTCAATCATCAATATTTCGGCCAACCTGGTATTCCATCCAAATGGATTTATTTCCACCAAATGATCATTAATTCATTACATACACATCAAATATAGCTCATTTGAACAAAAATTCCATCAAAATCACACTTTTGATTCATACCTTTTCCTATTAGGGTTTCTTTTCCCAACCTTTGAATTTCTTCCAACCTAAACACATTTTTGTCACCATTTAACATCAAAGAACATCTTAAGAACATAATTAAACCAAAAGAATTGTAAAATCACTTACTTTTCCAATAGTTCTTCCAAAACTTCAAAGCTTTGATTTATCAACTTTTCTTGGTTTTTCTTTGAATCTAAGGATAGATTTGTGTTTAGAAAGATGGAATTAACAAGTTTGGATCAAAAAATGAAAGAGAAAAGTTTGGTTGGAAATTTTGCTAAGGAAGATGAAGAGGTTGGAAAAATCAAGTTAAATATCAATGGTGTTATCCTATACATTGAGCTTATGGTAAAAATTGTGAAACCTAGCATACTAACCATTCAATTCTTGATCTTTTCATCCATTGGTTTGATTTAGGTTAGCCTAAAATGATACCATAGGCTTGCATACACTAGATAAGTCCATATTTCAAAAGAAAAGACTAAACTACCCCTAGTTCAAATGGAATCCCTATCCGAGCAGCTTTGCTTGGAATTATTTTCTACTGGCTTTAATCTTCCAACAATAATTCAAATGACCTTTATACCACTATTTTCATGTCCTGATATTCTCTTTTACGATCAAATATAATGTTAATTTGCATAAAAAAAACTCGAGGGATGTGAAATAACCATTTTGCCCCCAGTTCACTAAAAACTCAATTTTACCCGATTGCTTCCTAACAGCTTTTAAACCCCTTATATTCAAACAATCCCATCATTTAACATACATATCAGTCAAATTCAGGCATAAACACATAATAAATGATAACATTTAAATCAAAAAAATTCCAAGGTTGCCCTCTATTGTTCGAGTTCTAGGTTTAACTGAGGTGTTACATTAAGTTTGTCAATTTATCCTAATTTATATTTGTTATAAATTGGTGAATTGAATAAATTGAAAAACTTAATTGATATTTGGATAAATTGTGTAATTAAGATTTTAGAGTTACTAACCCCTAAATTAGATTTAGGGGGCATAAATCCTTAAATGGGTTTTTAGGGTTATGGAACCCCTAAATTGATTTAGAATTTCTAAACCTTAAAGTGGATGGTGATTTGTGTCATTTGTTGACACATGGCATATCCATAATTTACCACCTAATCTCATTGCATGTTAGTAGAGATGACACATGGATAAGCAATTGCCAAGTGTTAATTAATACTTAAATATGTGTATCTTTTCTTGATTATTAATTCATTAGTGGAAGATGAGGTGCCATCCAACTATGAAATGAAGAATTATATGGCCATTTTTATGGAGTAGCGGCCGACCACTTTAAGAATTTTGAGCGAAGAAATTTGTTTTCTCAAGTGCTCAAAATTTTTATCTTCATCTCTTTCTTTTAGTTTTTCTTTTAGTCTAAGTTTAAGTTCTTAAACTTAAAAGATAAAAAGAATAAAAGATAAGAGATTAAGTGTTAGACTATTACACAAAACTGACTTATATTTTTCTTGTCTTAATATATATATACTTTTGTAGTATAGTTGTGTTAATGACAAAGAAAATAATCCATATATGTCACGAACCAATCTCAGATCGAGCCGCGACGGTCCTAGGGTACGGGTAGACTTAAGGTCACCGGAAACCCGTAGAACTCATGAACAGTCCATTTATCAATCATTCAATCATTATTAATTCATTTATCAATACTTAAATCCCATTTATTATTTATAAATTTTATAGAAATTTTACTAGAGTCCCCTTTGAAATTTAACCTTAATCCCGACCCAAAACCGGGTCTTTCATAAATTACACAGCCTGCACTAAATATTATTTTACACTCCCAATAATTTGCCAATCTTATACCCTCAACTTCACAGTTCAACAGTCAAATAAAACACTTCTATATGTTCAATCCATTCATAACATGACACAATATATAAATATGCATTTTCTTTATTAGCATTTTAGTCACTATCATATATCATACCATATTCATTTTAGCCCATTTCATTTTTAGTAACTGTTAATATATATATACACATATACAAACTATCTTCTTCCCAAAATATACCTCATGAAGCTCTAGAGCATGAACTGACTGACTCCACAAAAGAAATTTACACTGGAGTCACTAGATGTCCTAAGTATGGAAGAAGGAACTAACTTGGGATTTTGCTCCTAATACTTCTTTCCTGTAAAATTATTAACCACAATAGGGTGAGTATAAAAATACTCTGTGAGTATGCATACATCATTATATATGAGATATAAGCATGTGATAATAATTGATATCAATGTTAAGCAATAAGATATGAGTTTGGAATCAATGAATAGGTAAACAATAGTTGTATCATGTAGATAAGACAGATAAATAGATGGACTATATGTAAATATACAGTCTCCAGTAGTATCAGTATGGACTATATACGAACATACAGTCTCCAGTAGTATCAGTATTGATTAGTATCAATAAGAATAAGGCTGATTAGACCCTATGACTACGACCATAGCCCCTCCCAGCTATGGCATCAATAATCAATATGCACATCGCCGACAGTATATTCCCACTACCCTGTCGGAGCGGTAGCTCTGTCAAATTCAAATGGAAATAGGCTAATGGAAATCAATAACAATATCAAGTATGCATTAAGAACATTTCGGTACAATGGCTTTCAATACACGGGTTTACTTATCAATCAGTACACAATAGGCATTTCAATATCAATAGCAATCAATAAATATGGATAAATTTCAATCTTTAGGAAGATCAAAGAATGATCAACATAACAAGTGGCATTTAATCAAGAAGGAAACATTCTCATTGGGTTAACAAATCAAAACATGAGTATGCATAATGATGTATACAATACTCACTTCGCTAATATCTTTACGTATCCTCTATTCTTCTCTACTTTGATCTTCCACTTATATCCACTTCAGTATTCGAAGCTATACATTAATTTAAACATTAAAAATCAGTATTCATCTATATGTTATACATTAATATTCAATTTAGTTTAATAAATTTCCATTTATTCTTATACTTAGGGTTTTTAGCCTAATAATTCTCATTTATTAATCTCATTTTGTCTCTAACTCAGTCTACACTTATCCAATTGTTTTGATTCTTTTTTCTATTTAAACTAGATATATTAGGGCCTAACATATCAAAAATTCAGCTATGATCAAGTTCTACATATCATATGGTGTCTGTTTCAACTTAACCCTACTACTAACCCTGCTCCCCGCATTCTACCTGAAATCTTATTCTGGCAGTTCCTGTTCCTTTACTAATAATTCAATCAATACTTAACCAATTACTGTAATTCCTTTTCCTATTAAAAATATACACATAAAATTACAACATGTACAAATTTAAAAAATTTTGGATCACTATACAATTATTAGTGAATTTCCAAAATTAAATTACCGCCCTGAAATTTTTATCCAGACATACCCTGTTTCCATGCCTATAATTAATTCCGCACTCATACAATTACAAAACCATTTTACAGTCATTTATATAACACATAAATTATCATTTTTAATGTTTAATACTTTCTCTAATACAAACTTTAAGACCCTTATATTAATAGAACTCTATAATAGTCATTCTGGGTAGTCTATATTTATGACTTAATATCTCATAAACCACAAATCCAATTACAAAACAATTTTACATGCTTATATATAAGACACAAATGATCACTTTTAATGTTGAACATTTCTTCAAATTTTGTCTCTAACGGTCTGCATAATAAAAACACAGTAGCATTTTCTAGAAAACCTAATTCCATGTCAGTCATAGTTTTTACCCTATAACTCTTTCCTAACTTCGAATTTTTCAAATTTCTTTTATAGATATACACTAGACACATATATAAACAACTTTCATGTTATCACTTCAACCAATTCTATTGTTTTGGTCACAGAATATCAGTCTCAATATACTGCTTCTACAAGATCCAGATTTTTCAATTTAGTCACAAAATAAACTTTACTCAATCCATCAAATTCCCAACATATATCCTTCAATTAAAATCCTAATTCTTTAATTAAATCTCATATATCATCATGTTTTCTCAATCACAAAATTTCAGTAATTATTTAACTCAAAAATAAAAATTACACACAATAGACACCAAGTGAAAGAATTTTACCTTAGTCAAATCCTCTATTTCCTTTGCCTTCTTTGTTTTCTATTGCTTCTCCTTTCTTTATTTCTTTGGAGACTTTCTATGGCTGTTTCCCATTTCTTCTCTTTCTTTTCTCTTATTTATTAGCTTTTATAAGACTTAAATAATTTCTATCAACTTTTGTCAAGTTTGTGTAGGAAAAATTTAGAATTGTCTAGAATAAGTGAGTTGTTAACTTACAATTATGACAAGTGTTCTTTCTTTTATTATAATTATTTTTTTAAGCAAACAAATGAATTATTTTGCCACCAACTTTATTATTGTCGGCCATCCTTGTGATAAAGTGGTCAATTTATTTTCTTTTGTCTTTTATATACTTAAAGGAATAAAAGGAAGATGGAAGATATGGATGAAAATTTTGCTCCAATCAAAATTTGACAAATGTAAAGGTAATGCTTATACTACTTTAACTTTAATTAAAACAACTAAAATTCTATATTTGTTACATCATTTGGCTGGCTCATACTTACTTTAGAAGACCAAAATTTTGACTTTTCTACTAATGGAAATGGTGATAAATTTGGTGGGTCCCATTTGCCTTTTATTTGAAAAATTTTCTTTTCCTCCTAAAATACCTTACTCATTTGCACTTCCATCCTCTTTTCATGAATAGTAACTTCTAATTAACTTATAACCATTATAAATCATCCATTACATGCTTCCATTGACTATGTTTAATATTCCATGACTGTCACTACAGTCGCTTGCTCCTAAGTCTTTAATCTTCGTATCAAATTTTTCCTTACTGTCATTTCTTGACTATTCATTTTCTCTTGCCAACTTGATTAATTCTTATTAACTTAAATTACTTATGTCTATCTAACATTAATTATTCTATCACATTCTGACTCCTTCTATCATATTCTGTCATATTTACTTAATTCCTCAATTTTACTTATGTTCTATGTTATCTTACGTAACTGTTTTTCATATCTTTAATTTCTGTCATTGTATAATCACTGCTTTTCAATCTTTCAGTTTATTGTCATCTAATTAGCTCTGTTTGGGGTATTACAATATATCACTTAAGTTCCATTACAAGCTTGTGATTGATCATTGTACCTTTGCTAAGAATAAAATTGCTCAAGTAAAAGAGTAGTGTTCTAGCAATGATACTTGGGTTTGATCAAAGTCCAAACCTACGACTCTGGGGACCGATTAGAGATGTCACACTTGGGGCGTAGGTGAAGAAATCATACAATCTCCAGTCAGTCAGTAAGGACCATGTAGGTCTCTAATATCAATTAGCATAAGGCTAATCAGGCCCTATGGCAAGGACCATAACCCCTCCTAGCTAGGGTTCAGTAATACAATGTGCACAAGGTCAACAGTATTTCCCCACTACCCTGTCGAATCGGTAGCTCTGCCAAGCCATATTAGGGTCAATAACGAGGGATACCATAAGCAACAATGGCATCCAGATAACAGTCAATCCAATATCAATTAGTTCGGTATCAATTAGTACAGTATTCAATATACTCAATGGCAATGCCTTATGCAATATACAATTAATAATAGTAAGTTTAGCAATAAGGAAAGGCATGAAACAAAAGTTGGTTCGGTGGCCGAAAATGGTAGGTCAATTGGCATGCCAATGTCGCTGGCGATAATAGCATTCAATTGGTAGGCCTATGTCATGCAAACCAATAGGTTAAAGGCAAATGAACTAGGCATTTCATCGAACCCTTGGTGGGCATACTTTGGCAAGCAAATAGGTTAGGTTTGATGGCAAATTTGACTTGCCCAATTCAACAAACACCAAGTCACATTGGCAACCAAAGTCAAGGTATCAAGAAACACAATTAAACAACATTAAAATAGGACCAAATTGGCAAGGAAAAACAAGCAAAAACATAGGCATTCTTGGTCATATAGGGTTTGGCCAAAGGGTGATGTTTGCTAAAGGTTTCCAATCAATAATTCAATGATACAAACATGTTAAATGATGAAATGTAAACTCACCTAAGCCTCCAATTAGCCAATGCACACTCCAATCCAGCAATTCCACCAAAAATCTCCAATTTGCTTACTTTGAAATTCAAGTTTGACAATTCTTCAATTCTACATCAATTAAACTATCAATTACTTATCCATTCATATCCAATTAACTAATTCTAACATCAATTAACAAATCCTAACACTAATTCAATATATCAAATCTTACAACTTCAAACAACTAACATAATTTGGGAATTTCCATTCAATTGGATAAATTAGAGCAAAATAACCATAAAACCATTCAATTGAACCTAAATAAACTCTAAATCATCAATCAAACTAAACAAAACAACTTTCTTACCTCTTTGACACCAAATGGACGAAATGCTCTAAGAGATTTTCCTCCCAATCCTTTGCTCCTTCCTTCAAATTAATGATAGAAATGAATTAAGCTAACTTGATTTGTTATTTTCTATCAATTTTCTAAAAAATTCTATAAGAAATGAGATGAATGGAAGATGAAGAAGAAGAAAGAAGATTTCGGCAATGGAAGAAAGGAAATGAAGAAGATGAACACGAAATGGTGATGGTAAAAACAAATAGAAAAATCAAATAGTTAATTGCAACTAAACCCTCAAACTTCCATCCTTTACACTTTGGTCCTTAAATCTTTTGTAATTTATTCTGACAATTCTGTCAGGATTTTGATATCAGAGTGGAGAGTCAATAGGCTTATTTTAATTTATATTTATTTATAAAAATGGTTCTAGAGTCATTCTATAACCCCGACTGACCACTTTCTACTATTCACCTTGAATTTCCCTTTATTTACAAAAATGCTATTACTGACTTTTTCAGTGTTCCTAAATGATTTTCACTTCTTTCTTTTTACCAAAATTAGACATAAATTATGGTCATCTTTTACCCCCAAATCAACTTCAGAAATTCTTCCGTTGACCGAACTGCTCATTTTTCGGCAGTGTTCCCGACACCGCCGCTTTCCGGAAAAGTTTCAAGTTTGCTTTCTAACTGTACCTCTAAAATTATTTTACACCATTTCAAGACCAAAGGATCACATACTGAGAATTAATTCATGCACATAAGTTAGGAATTCATAGGGTATTACATTCTACCCCCTACAAATAAATTCGTCCTCAAATTTAAATAAAACATGCACATCTTTGTATTACAACAAGAACATATACTTGGTCTATGTCTTGTTGACTTTCCAAGTACACTCTTCCATAGACTAATTCCTCTATCATACTTTTACTATTGAAATCTCTTTTTATTCATAAAATTGTCGAACTTGACAATTTACACCTTCTATTAGTTCTACTCTTATGACATTCCTCATTAATATCAACACTTATACTTCCAACACATGTAACAGGTCGGGCACATATTTCCATAGTAACAAGATATGGAATGCTGGATAAATATGGTTCATACTAAAAGGAAAAACCAAACTATAAGCTACATTGCCAATCCTTTCAATACCTCAACTGTCTCACATATCTCGGTGACAGCTTTCCTTTCTTGTCAATTTCTATAATACTTCCCACAGGTGATATTTAAGAAAAACAAGATTACTGATTGCAAAATAATCATCCTTTCTATTTGGATCTGCACAACTCTTCTGTCTACTGAAGGTAATCTTCATCTGCTCTCTGATCATAGGAACCTTTTTCCATAATCTCTCCGATCAACTCTGGCCCCTCTAGTTGCTTTTTTCCCTGGATCCAGCTAACACACTGAAGATTTAAATTTTCTACCATATAGTTCTTCAAATGTAGCCATACTAATAAAAGATTAATATTGTTGTTATATGGAAATTCAATCAGTGACAATTACTTATCACCATAACCTTTAAATTCCAGAACACTTAACCTTAACATATTTCTACTGTCTATATCCTTCGCTCTGATTACTCTTCTGTTTGTTGATGGAACTCTGTACTGAATCATAATGGTGTATCCATAGTTATTTATCACATTTCAAATTACCATCCTCATCAGTAAACTAAATGTTTATCCTTTTGAACATTTTTCTTTAACTTCACAAGATATGGATCCCTATTTTGTCAATTTAATATCATCAATTAGCATCCGTTTAATCCATAAATGGGCTATCAGAGCCTGGTTTTGATCCTGGGATCCAAATCCAACTCCATACCCATATCAATTAATTCATTCATTACACAATTCAGTGATCTTTTAACAATAGAAATGTGAGCTAGACTACTCATAGTCTTTTGACTAAGAGCATCCGTCACAGTATTAGCTTTACTTAGATGACAAAATTTCACAGTCACTACTCTTTAACAATTAACTCATCTTTGTTACTGAAGATTTAGATTCTTCTATTGCATAATATACCATACATATGCTATAAACTCTTATGATTCATGCAAGTTTCACACTTAACATTATACAAACAATATCTCTTAATCTTTAATGCAAAACTAATGCTACTATTTTCAATTTATGTATCGGTTAATTTATTCCATGGTTTTCTAACTGTCCTGAAGCACATGCAATCACCCTTTTATTTTGCACTATAACACATCTCAACTAAATTCTATAATAATTAGAGTATTTATCATCCACTAATGATAATACCACTAATGAGGCAAAACTTCAATGTCTAGAAACTATACTCTCACATTCTGATGTCCATTGATACTTCTCTTGTTGAATGGTAAATTTAATCAATCATAGTTGCAGTCTTAGATAAATCTTTTACAATATTTGGTAGTAACTTTCCATTCTAAAGAGACTACAATTTTAGAACATTAATAGGCTGAGGACAATTAATTATTGCTTTTATCTTTTAAGAATTGTCCTTAATACTATCTTTATGTACCACACAACCAATGAAATACATTTCAATTTGATAAAATTAACATGCATATGATTTGACACATGCCCTCATAGTGTCCATACTGGGTTCTAAAATAGTCTTTGAGTACCATTTCTTTCTTAACTCTTAACTATCTAATCAATCTTTGAGAAGTAATTTGTAACTTCACAAAAAAATATATTAAAGAACTTCTCAGACCATAAGTATCCAATCAATCCTTAGTGAACTCTTTTACACATTCACTACATATACCACATCTGTTGTATAATTCCTTCTTTATTATCTTTTTAGCCTGAATTATAGAAATGAAATTAATTCTAGTTCATACTTATCATTCTAGCAACCCAATTTTGACTTTCTTCTCATAGCAATCAATAACAGCTCCATGATTAGTTCACCATTCAATACCAAGTATTACATTAGTTGCAACAGAGGTAACTCAATCAAATTAGCAAGTAAAATATTATCATCAATTTCACTAATACATTTCGAATAATAATAATTCACTTATACATTTTCCTATAAGTATAGTTGTCTCTAAGGCACATTCAATAATTATCTTTCTTTATTTAACTATGATGCAACCAAAACAATGTGTCACCAAAGTCAACCAATGCATCAGTTATGTTGTTCAACATTCAAATCGTACCTATATCTGCATCATCAGATCTATGTGTCTCCTGGGTGTTAACAGCAAAAACTCTTCCCTGGCCCCTACCAGCGGAAGCCTGACTACCAGTGGGAGCCTGATCTCCCTTACCTCTACCTCTGGCTGTAGCCTCTCTACCCAGACTCTGACTAACCTGCACCACTGGCTGAGATAATGTAATCGATGGCTGCTGTTGCTCATCTCATATTGGACATCCGTTAATAAAGTGACCCTGTTGTCCACACTTTAAACATGCACCCATCTGCCTCCAGCACTTCCCTCCATGTCTCCTACCATAAAATCCACAAACAGGAATGATGGGTGCCTCTGTAACCGGTCTCGAAGAACCCTGAGAGTAAGCAGGCACTGACTGAATCACTGGCTGACCCCTACTCTGAAGTTTTCTCCTCTGACTACTACCCGTAGATCTCTGCTCAAATCTGGGCACTGGCTTTGCCTGCCTAGAATGGGAGCTGCTCTCCCCCCTCCTACTCTGTGATCCTGGGCCCTCTTTTCTCTTTTGGTCCCTCTTGGCCCTCTCTGTCTTGTACTTTTCCTCCATCTGGGTAGCCTTTTCTATCACTATAGTCAAATAAGTAAACTCTGTGGCAAGTAAGGCATTATGCAAGGCAACATGCAATCCCCTTCGGAACCTACTAATCAGCTCAGCCTCTGTAGGTACTATATGAGCAGCATATCTACTAAGCCGTATGAACTCCTCGGCATACTCCTCTACAGATCGGTCCCCCTGCTCTAGCTGCTCGAATCTGATGAGATTACGGGTCCTCACACCCTCTGTGATGAACTCATCAATAAAACCTTGACGGAACTCTACCCAAATAGGTGGGTGCTCTCCATATAGTCTAGTCTCCATATGCCTCGAGAACCAAGTCCATGCTTTACCCTTAAGCAAAAGACCAACCAACTCTACTGATCTCAACTCAGAATCAGGTAGTCTCCTCACTACCTTCTCCACCTTCTCCAAAAAATCAATGGGATCTGTACCCCTATCTCCTCTGAACTCTGGTAAGTTTAGCTTCATAAAGCTAAATATAGAAACTCTGCCTTCCTCAATCTCTCTCTTGCCTCCCAGTACAGCTATCTCCCTTTGAGCCCCCAATGGCTATACAGGAGCCGATGCCACTACCTCAGGTACTACTGGTAGAGGTACTACTGCAGGAGTAGGTGGTGGTTGTGCCTGCTGTCTCTCCCTCCTAATCTCAGCCATCTCTCTCCTCAACTCCATCAAACCTCTCATCATCTCTACCCTCCATGGGTCGTCTCCCCTCTTTGTGTCCTCTGTAGTCTGTTGGGATCGAGACGGACCCTCTGATGCTGATATCTTCCTCACTAAATACTCATTGGAGGCAACCTCAGCCTCCCTAGTGTCTATGTCCCTGCTGTCGGACATCTCTATAATCTGTCAGGAAAACAAAAATGGTCTCAGATAATAGCAGAAACGCAGATTAATAACATATAACAGACGATAACAGCAAAGGACAACAAAGAAAATCCTATGCTCCATGGTATACTTAATTCTACCCCATTCTATAACTAGTCACTAATCCTCTGTAATTCAATCACTATTCACTGTAACCTAGATTCACATTCTGTAAACCTAGTGCTCTGATACCACCTCTGTCATGACCTGGATTCCCAGACCGCGATGGTCCTAGAGCACTGGAAATGCCAATGGCGACCGGCACCCGTAGAACCCAGTACCATATGCACAATCTATAAATGTAACACCTCAGCCTAAACTTGATCTAACCCTTAAAGGGGAACTTAGGGGGGGAAATTTTCCTTTCTTTATAACATGTTATTATTATGTATTTATGCATGAAATTGATAGTTATGCATGTTATATGAGTTGATTTTATGCATAGAAGTGGTTTAAAGGCTGTTAGGACAAAATCGGGAAATTTTGAGTTTTTGGTGAACTGGGGGCAAAATGGTCATTTCAC
>CANXYC010780316.1:0-26416 GCA_948193065.1 Aleurites moluccanus | reverse complement strand
AAACGAAAAATATTTGGGGAGTTAAAAAATTAAAGAGTCTAAATCTAACAAAATATTATTATAAATAATTAATTTACAAATTGATAAAAAAAAATAACACTAACAAATTTAATATTATGTGTGTAAATTATTAATTTTAATTAAACTTTCTAAAATAAATAATTTAACAATAAAAATATAATACATCAAAAATATTTATTTTTAAAATTTAATTATTTAATTAAATAAATTTAATACTATCATGATTTTAATAAAAATACTATTAACTAGTTTTAGGTATTAATTAAAAAAAAATACTTACAGATATTGTGCTAACTGAAACAAAAAAAAATTGGAGGCCTATACTTTTAAATTAATTTAATAAAAAATTAAAAAAATATTAATTTAAAAAAAATAAAATAAAAAATAAAAATATTGCACAGTTAATTAAAATGTAGGCCTTCAATTTTTTAAAATGCTTCACATTTAATTAAAATACTCTAAATATTAACTTAAAATGTTACGCAAAATAATATTAATAAAATGAAAATAACTTTTTAATATTTCTAAATTAATATTAAAAGGTTTAAACAACAATCAATCATAAAATAAATAAAAAATAATATAAAAAAAATAGTAACTTACTAATTGTGCGGTTAAATGAAAAATACTTGGGAAGTTGAAAAATTAAAAAGTCTAAATCTAACCAAATATTATTATAAATAATTAATTTATAAATTGATAAAAAAAATAACAACACTAACAAATTTAATATTATGTGCGTAAATTATTAATTTTAACTAAACTTTCTAAAATAAATAATTTAACAATAAAAATATAATACATAAAAAATATTTGTTTTTAAAATTTAATTATTTAATTAAATAAATTAAATACTATCATGATTTTAATAAAAATACTATTAACTAGTTTTAGGTATTAATTTAAAAAAAAATTACTTACAGATATTGTACTAACTGGAATAAAAAAAATTGGAGATTTGCACTTTTAAATTAATTTAATAAAAAATTTAAAAAATATTAATTTAAAAAAAATAAAATAAAAAATAAAAATATAGCGCAGTTTTTGGATGCGTTGTGTCAGAAGCGCGGGTCTTGAATGCGCTGTGTCAGACAGTGCGGGCCCTGCGTCAGACAGTGCGAGTATCAGATGCACTATTGGTATAAATCGGTAATAATAATAGATTTTGTTATAAAATGATAAATTTTTTTTTTTTGTTATTTTTAAGAAAAAAGCTCTATCTACCTTACTGCCAAAATTTATTACATATATTCTTATATAATATACTTTTTTTTAGTAATTAATGTTTTGTGTTGGAAAATTAATTATGAAAGTATAAATACTTTCAGTGTTTTATTCTGTTTTCAAATTGCAGTAGATAAAATGTTGGGTTAATTATAAATTTAACTTTTTCAATTTTGCTATTTTAGTATTAAAATAATTTTTTTGTTCAATTAAGTGTTTCAACATTCCAATAGTGCATTATTGTGGTGCTTCTAGTCAGTTAAATCTCACCGAAATGCATAATCAATACTGTGGGACTCGTTTACTCACCCACATTAAATAATTTTTTTATTTAATTAAGTGTTTGAATATTATAATAGTACATCATTATGGTGCTTCTAGTCGGTAAAACCTCACCGAAATATATAATCAGCACTATGGGATCCGTTTATTCATCCACATTAGCTCGCCACGTCATTTTTAAAACAAAAAGATGAAATTACCCTTCCAATTCATCTCCTTCGCTGAAACCCTAGCACCAATTCCCTTTCACCCTCTTTTTGCCACGGTCACTACCTCCCTCTCAAAATCGAGAGTCATGGCCGTTACCTATTCACCACCACTACCACCACTTGCTTTGTTTTCCTCGCTAATAAGAAAGAGAAGGTTGTTGTGATTTCATTTTGAATTTATAAGGATAAAAATTAGAAATTAGAAAGGGATTGTGAATGGCTTCATTTATACAGTAGTGGTTCTTGCGACAGTTTGAATCAAATAACGCGCCTCTTTGCTTTCTTTTCTTTTCCTTTTTTTTTTCTTTTTTTTTTTTTTTGTGTTTGGAAGGAAAAAAATCGAATCCCTCCTTTTGTTTTTGTTTCCTTTTCTCTCCTTTTGTTTTTGTTTCCTTTTCTTTATTGCTTTTTATTGTTAAAAGAAAAGAAAACAAAAGAAAAGAAAATAATGGATGCAGCGCTGAGATTGATAAAAATGATACATTCAAAGCAAACAGAGACAAAACTCTCTGCTCTCCTCAACCTCCTTCAACATCATTCCTCTGATCTCCTCTCTTAAGTTGATTAGCTGCTACATGATTTTGCATTTTTTAAATTACATTTTTTTTTAATTTAATTTCGCTTTTTTTTTTTTTATTTTTTTTTTGTAATTGTTTGGGGGTGTCTTTCTATTAACTTGTTCTAACTGTGTTTTTTATGATTTTGGTGCTGATTTTGTTTGATTTTTTTTGTATTAGGGTTTGGTATGTGTATGGTTTATGAGAAAATAGTGGAAAATATGAGAAAGATGGGAGAGGGAAAGGGAATAAGGAGATACAGAGAGAACAGGGAGAAAAATGAGAAACAATGAAAATTGTAAGGTTATTTTCATCTTTTTCATTAGTTTTGTCTTTAACTTTGATGTATTGTGTTGATGTGGATGACCAAACGGATCTCATAATGTTGATTGTGCACTTAGATGACAAAATCAAATCAGAAATACTATCGTAATGCACTTTTAGAAAGTTCAGACACTTGATTGAATGAAAATTGTTCAGACACTAAAATAACAAAATTAAAAAAATATAAATACTAAATTTATAATTAACCTTAAAATATTTGAAAAATGAGTTTCATATTGAAAAAATAAAATGAAATTAATTACTTGCTATATGTGAGTTTACATGTGATAAGGCATAAATTTAGCATCCTCAGTTGGATATGAGAAAGGAAGCTCATCCAAACTAAGACTAAAACCAAAAGACTCGAGTGGTCCGATCACTAAGCCCAAGTCCAATTTAAAGATGCATTAATAATGTTAAATTTTTAATTTTTATATGAATGGAGAGTATTAAACACATAAATATACACATAATACATATTGAAATATTGAGTATCATCGTTACTAAAAAGTTAAAACTAGTTAATTCTCATTATATATTAAGCTCTTATATTTTTTACACTTAATTAGTATGGAATTATCTTAATATTTTTCTTCAAGTGACAATTGAAAATAAACATCCAGTTATATTTAAATTAAGATTTTGAAATGCAACAGCAACACCAGATCCGTTGGAATTGAATATCCAAATCGAGAAATCAATAAATCAAATAAAACATATTAAATTTTAATTTAATAATTGGTTTGCCAAACACTCATAATATTTTTAAATTAATTTTTATATTTATTGAAATTCTATTGTTCCTTATAAATTTGAGAATCACTCCATATTGGACATTTACATTTGAGAAGTAACAAGTGAATATTTATCACGACAAACGAACTTGAAATGATAGTGTGATAGGCTCTTCTTGCGGGTGTGTTCTTACTAATCAGTCATCTTCCTGCCGTCGTTATCTTAATCATTCATACATTCGATCTCCTGCTAACACTCAAATAATTATTTTTACGATATAGCATGTCATAAGTTCAAATTAGAATTTTTTATCATTTTAATATATATATATATATATATATCATTCAATTAATTATCAATTTAAATGAACTTTTAGATTGTGTTTGGAAGGAAATATTAATATAACAGTACATTCGTCAGGAGAGAGTTAGTGTATTTTTAAAAAGTTAAACGAAATTTAATGAATTAAATTATTCTACAGAGACAATAGTAATTAACCATTAATTAAATGATCCTTAAATTATTAATTTTTTTTTCTAAATAAATAAAGGTTATTAAAAAATAAAATAAAATAAAATAAATTCAATATTAATTTACATATATTTAGAACTATTCTTCTATATATAAGAATTCAATTAAAACTTAATTTAATTTTTTTCACATGATTTTTCTTTTCTAAACAATTGACATGAATATAAAAAATATTCTATTTTTTCAATAACTTAAATGTATATAAAGTGATCAGTAATCGTTATTAAAATTAAAAAAATTCGAGTTAAAATTTTAGTTGAAACTAAATTTTAAAAAAATTATATAAAATGTCATATGAAAATATTTAAAATAAGGAATCTCCACAATGTCATTAAATGACTGAATTTCTACTCACTATTTAAGTATTAAAAAAAATTAAGGAAAAAGGCGTAAAAAAAAATCTTGAATTGGCACAAAGTATTTATTAAACCCTTTGTTATTTTGGTGGTTTTTTAAGCCTATAATTTTTTAAATTGTCTAAATTGGATCCATAAGCCAGCTCTGTTTACTTTTCATTAGATTTATGGGCTTCACGTATAAAAAGAACGTGAGGTTTTATTCTTTCCATATAAAATTGTTGCAGATAATGCATACAGAGAAAAAATATTGAAAGTAGGATTTTATTTTTTTAAATCTTTTTATATAATAGTATAACCCTAATTTTCTAAATGATACAATAATTCTTCATGCTCCTCCAAAATATAAAACCCAATCAGACTAATGAAAAAAAAAAAGAGTTGGCTTATGAGTCCAATTGTGCGAATTTGATTTATAGATTTAACTGAGTAATTTAAAAAGTTTATGAATTTAAATGTAGTTTGTGAATTTAAATGTGATGAGTCGTTGACAGCTGTAATTTATTTTATTTTGTATAATGGTAGTATTATAAATAACTGAATGTTAGTATAATACTTTAGTTTTTTTTTCATGGCTTGTATATAAACAAAATGATATACCCTAACTCATTGATATTTTATAACTCTCTCTCTTCTTCTTTGTTTCTCTATGTGAGTGTTGAACTCTAGCAAGCTACAACAACAGTTTGATGAGTTTTTGCATGCTGTCATAATGTTTTATTTTGAGAATATAGTGAGAGCTAAGATGTTGTATGATTTTTTGAAGAAGATTAAGAGACAAAGGTGTTTTGAGGTTAGAGAGAAGAGTTAGGGTTTCTCGATACAGTTCGAGATTCATGGGATTAGATTAGATAACAGATAAGTATGTTTGGGAGAATGATGATAGATGATTGAGACTAGTTATTGTGAGAATTTGATCTTTGTTAATACGCAAAGAAACAAGAGAAATTAAATATCAACAAATTAGGGTTTTTGATTTCATAGTTGGTTATTGAGATTTTTTTTTAGAAATAGGAGATATATTATCGATAAGGAGGGTTAGAATTTGCATGTGATAGCAGATTTGGGGTAAATAGGAAAAGTTATAGAAATTAGGGTTTCACAAATTCGGGATTTAGTGTTTTTAGGTTCAATACTACAAATTAGGAGGGTTAATAGTTCCTTTTAGAAATCATGGGCCAAGATTAGAAGTATGGAGTCTGATTTTGTTTCTGTTCATTTTGAGAACAAAGATTTTGAAGAACTGCAAGGAAACCCTAAATCAAGAGCACGAAGGAGGCAGGATAACAATACTGTTAATCAAATGCTGTAATAATCAGTACTTGGAGTGTTAGAGTAGATATGTGTTTGTTTGTTTGTCTAATCTATATTAGCATGTGTATGTTATATGTGCATGGTAGATAATCTAGAATGTTATATTGAGTATAGATTACTCATAAAATAATTATATGTTGAGACATGATGAGTTGTGATTGATTTTGAGGTGCTAAACATGTGTATGTATAAGTTAATTGAGTTTGAACAAGTTAGAATGGAGAAAAATATGAAAATTCTTCACTCCTATAAAAATGATTCACCCCCATGAAAATGATTCACTCCCTTGAAAATATTTCACCCCCTTGAAAATATTTTATCCCCTTGAAAATGTTTCACCACCTTGAAATATTTCACCACCTTGAAGAAAGTTTTCACAGAGTGAAGACCTTTTCACGGGCGTGAAAGATTTTTTACCACCGTAAAAATACTTTATGTGTAAATTGGCCAATTCTTCAGCTTGTTTTCACAGGCGCGAAACATCCCTTCACGGCCGTGAAGAAGTGTTTCGAACCTAACATAAACAGTGGCTTTCACGATCGTGAAATATATTTACGGGCGTGAAAGTATCGGGCTTATAAATATCCAACCATTCTTCTTCATTTTCAAACTTCATTTATTTCGTTCTTTTTCCTCTTTTTCTTCATAAATACACCTCACCCACCTATAAATTCAGTAAATTCTCTTCTCAAATACTTATTTTATATCCATTAACACAAGAATCAAGAATCAAAACTTTAAGAACATCAAGATTTCAGATTTCAGATTTCTCAAGAATCTCTATTCTAGGGTTTTAAGGTATTTATTGCAAACTCCAATCTATGTTTAAAATAAGTTAATACATAGTTAGAATATATGATTATGAGTTATGAATAGATGTTAAGAGCATCATTTGGCATTTATTATGGATTATAACAATATATATATATGGATTTAGGATTTTGGGTGAATAGTAGCTATTCATCCAAAACTTGCATATTTTTTTAATAAGTGATTAAATTGATGCTAAAAAACATATTAAAATTCCCAAAGATGATTAAAATCATAAGAATTTACCATGTATGAACATTTTTGGGCATGAACACTAATTATGAGTATTTGAGGATTTAGCATAGAAGAGGAGAATTTAAGGAATAGAGAAGGTTATTGAATGTACAAGTAATTGAGGGAAATACAAGGATAAGTTGCTTTGAAGTAAGTATGAGCTATGTTAATTTATGTTGCTATCCATTAATTGTACTTGCAATTCTTTTCTTACTTCATGTAATTTTCTTAAATTCATTATTGATGAACCTAAACCTATAATTTGTAATTGTAAACTATAAATTATTGAGACCCTCTTAAATAAGTCAATTGCATGAATGACTTGGTTGTTGTTTTTCTTGGACCAAGATCATTATATGCCTGTTTGTGTAATGGAATAACTATATATAAATATGTGATGATGGTCTTGTGATGTAATACCCTAGACTGTAGTACAGTAGATAATAAGCAAATAGCGAATCATAGTGATAGAATAATGTTAATTAAAGAATAAATAGGTTAAAAGTAGCTATTGATGAATACAAAGGAAATTTAAGAATAATTGTTACAAAAGAATTTTAAAAATGATAACCAACAGAATTATCGGTAGAGAAATTTTATATATTTTTAAGAAGTTTTTACAGAAATTAATTGAGCATATTTAGAATTAAGATTCTAAAATATTGAGAAAAAATAATTTGAGATCAATTTGAAGTTATAGAGACAAATGGATAGTAAAGAGATGAAAATAATAAGAAAATCCGACTTTTGGAAGAATTTATTGATAGACGATTTTTAATTAATTTTCGACGGTAATTTGTGAAAATTTCTTTTACATAATTTAATTTTAATGGATTTTGGATTAATTAAAAATAAATTTAAGTATATATGATATTTAAGGTGAGTGAAAATTGATACAAAATAAGAGAGGAATTAATAGACGTAAATTATCGATTTTCAGAATTTTGCTGAAGCGGATTCAGTATAAAAATTTTGTAACTACAGAGGTTGAGTGATTAAGTTGAATTGAGGTACTAAGGATAGTATAAGGTTCCATAGGATATGAATGTCAATAATTTAAGGACTTAATTGAAAAGAATTAAAAAAATTATGGTAGCAATTATAATTAAGGAAAATTATGGGTAAAATATGCAATTATTAAAAGTTGTGGGATCCACAATAAAATATTTTTTTTTAGCATTAAAAATTCTGGAGACTACCTTCAAGAGTGGCTGGCCAAGTTTGTAGAAGGAAGAAAATTTGAATAAAATTTTTATGTTAATTGGATAGGAAATGGACAAGTGTATAAGACCTAAAATTTTCTACACGATTCTTATTTTCTTTGACTTTGGTGTATAAAAGAGAAGAGGTGACTGCTATATTCAGGAGTTTTGGCTGAACCATTTGAGATAAAACAAGCAATAATACTCTTCCATCTCTTCCAAAGAAACCAACCAAGCTAGATAAGAAATTGATGAGAGAAAGAAGAGTGAAGAACGAAAGTTGAAGGAAAGTAAGTCAAATTATTTTGGGAAAAAAAAGAAGAAGGAAAAGAATAATTCAAGTGCAAGATAATAATTATAAACTTATCCTTTTAATTTTATTTAAGAGTATCATGGTTTGATTTAGTAAATAATTGAGTTAATTGAGCTATGAAAGATGAAGAATGAACTAGGATTTAAAAGGAATTTTGAATCTATGTTAAGGCAGTTGCTTGTAGTTCAAATTCTGAAATCTTAATATATGAATTTGAGGTTGGTCAAAACATAAAAGTTGTAGATAAATATATTAATTTGATATTTACAAAATTAATTGATGAAATTCGAAGTTTGGTGAGAGTAATTGAACAAATATCGTGACTGATCAGAATCAGGATTTCAGGAAATTTGATACTGTGTTTTTATTATAGAGAGAGTTAGAGATAGAATTAGAAGAAGTATTCAACATAAAAAGTGTTCATTTATATCTTATATAGAGTATTATAAAAATATTTTTCAATTGGATTTATGGTTTAAGAGATATTAAGCCATAAATATAATATGCCTGAATTAACTGATAAACAGAACATAGGCTACTGAATTCTATTGATATGAGGATATTAAAATATGAATTAGAGAAAGTTTTAAACATGAAAGATGTTAATTTATATGTTATATAAATGTATGTAAAATGGTTTTGTAATTGGATGAACAGGAAATTAATTATAGGCATGGAAATAGGGTCTATTCGGATAGAGATTTCAGGACTGTAGGTTAAATTTGAAAATTCACTAATAATTGTACAGTAATTCAAATAATATAAAATTTGGATATATTATAATATTATGTGTCTATAGTAAATAGGAAAAATAATCAAATTAATTGGATAATCATAAATTGAATTATAGGCAAAAGAACAGAGTCTGACTGAGTTAAAGTTACAGGCCAGCAGGATTGACAGTGAGATTAAGTTCAAACTATCACCATATGATGTATAGAATTTGAAAATGTTTAAATTTTGGATATGTTAGATCTTAATATGTTTAGGTTAAGTAGGAATAATAATTAAAGTATTTAGATAAGTATAGGAAGAGATATGGATTAAGGAACACAGTCTGCCAGTATAAAATGTTGCACAGAAAAACCTTAGTGATTTGTGAAATTTAGGAATTTCTTAAATATAAGTGTAATTAATGTAATTTTATGTTAAATAGTATCTAAATTAATATTAATTAAATATGTAGAGTCAAGAATGAATAAAATACTGATGGAAACTGAAAAATGCAAAAAAATAGAACCAAGGAAAAGGAATAGAAATGTGAAGTGCTCAGTGAGGTGAGTAGTATACATATTTTTGCTTGGCATTGCCTTCAAATTAAATTATTAAAATTGCCATGAAATTCCATTGTTGGCCAAAAATATCAATTGTATGATCCATGATTAATTTCATGTCCTTTTATAATCTCAAATGATTCCTTTAAATGAATTTGTATGATTGGCCTAATGCTTCATGTATTAAACCCTTGGAAGTGCTTAAGTTATTTTTTATACCTAATGATTAAGCACTATATGTATGGCATTAATAAAATGACAGAAGTTTTAATGACATTGTGCACAGTGGTTTAATGATCCTAGTTAGGAGGGGGGTTAATGTCCTAGCCATGCGGTCTGATCAACCATGTGAGTAAATAGCATGCTATCGGATTGTAGCCTCTGCTTAAATGATCAATAATGATTCTGTCATTTTTATGATAATATGATATGATATGTATTTTTAATACCAATGTGAAGGTATTGATAACCGAATCTACATATTGAATGACCCTATTGTTATTGTATACTTTATATATATACATGTTATTATTATCTTCCTTTTGAGCAATTCTCTTACCTAGCCTCACGAGTAAAATAATATGTGTATTATTCACTGAGTATTATTATACTCACCTCGTAATTATTTATTATTTTTCAGGAACAAGGTTGTAGTGGTGACTGTTTCCCAAGTCATCCCTTTCTCCAGCTTGGTACATAATCTAACATAATTATTTGTTTTGAGGAATCATATTTATATACTCTTAGAAGCTATATAACCCATGACCCACATGTAAATAGAATGCTTTTTCTAATGAGAGTTAGTTCATTGGTCCAATGTGTACATCGGGAACCTAGCTGACAGGGTTTTTGTCAGTGTTCCTCCTAGTTGGGGACCAAAAACATTAGGCATGTGCGCTGCGCAAGCACATGGATACGTTGAGGTGACAAGGTGAACCGATACACTATGCTATGATATGTTCTGAGTTCTATTTCATGATATGATTTATAATGCCATTCTTGGTGGGCACTCACATGTTAAAGAAACCATGATTGTTCATGTTATGATCTCTTGTGCCATGATTATAATAATCTCTTTGCTTATAATATTTCAAAAGTATATTGAATATATGTTCAAAATCATACTTATCCTCTATATCTTTGTCATACTTGTAAGCATTAGTGTAGTTTATACCTTACTGAGATGAAAACTTACTCCTCTTCTGTGAATTTTAGGTGATAGTGTTGCTCGAGAAGGAGTTAACATAGAAGACAGAGCTTCTTGATTTATTCCTCTAAGAAGACTCTATGTAATTCTTTTGATATATATATATTATTTTGTATTATGACATTTATATGTATGAGGAGTATACTCTAGAGCTCTGTAGTTAAATATTGAGGATGATTTTATTTTGATGTCTGAATTGATACATTGTAAGTTACCCTTGTTCCTCATTGATGTGGGATGTATCTTTTGATCAGTAAGGAACAAGAGGAAATCATATAATGATGTAAGGAAATGCATAAATGATGATTATATAATTCATAGAATTGAATATTCATGATGATAGCTATGTATGATGTGGATATATGTTATGTATGAGATCCAGGATATGTGTGTTCTACAGGTTTATGGTAGCCTTTAACTTACCCTTGACCTAAGACCGTCGCACCAATAGAGTTGGGGTGTCAAATGCTTTTACAAAATTCTGACCACCCTGCTATGGTTTCGGTTACCTCACCTTTGGTAGCAATTTAATGGCATGGAGTAAATCTATTAAATTTGCTTTAGATGCTAAACTGAAGTTAGGGTTCATAAATGGTAAAATACTTGTTCCTGATGAAAACTTTATAGAATTTGAACAATGGCAACACATTGATTTTATGGTAACTTCTTGGATACTGAATTCCATGTCCAAGGAGATAGTAAACGCATTCATATATGATAGGATTGCTAAGGAATTGGGGATGAGTTAGAGGAAAGGTTTGATGTGAATAATGGGCTACTAATGTATCAATTGCAGAGAGAAATTAGCTTAATTAGTCAAGGTAGTATGACTGTATCAATGTATTACACTAGGTTGAAACAATTATAGGATGAGTTAGCCTACTTAGTTCCATTACCTACTTGTACTTGTCCCTCAGCTCAGTTCACAACATATTTCAATTGCTTAACTAAGCTCATGCAATTCCTCATGGGATTAAAAAAGAATTATAATGCTGTTAGGAACCACATATTGCTAATTAAACCATTACATAATGTCAACAAAGCTTATTCTATGGTACTTAGGGTTGAGAAACAAAGGGAAGTTCAAGTGGTTGTAGATCACATAGACTCTAGTGCCATTTTAGTTAGAAATACAAGTTTTAGGAGGGAATATGGGGAAAGATCAACAAAGATTTAATAATTGGAGATCATGAGTTAATGGAAATACTAGTAATAATTATAGTACCTGGAATTCTAGTTCTAATAATTGGAGGGGAGATCAGTACCATAAACCTAATAAACTTTGGTCTAATGAAGTTTGTGAGCACTGCGGGTACTTAGATGACACTAAAGATACATGTTTCAAAATTCATGGGATACCTGAGTGGTATGAGGATCTTAACAAGAGAAGGCAAGGAATCAGGGTAGATTAGTAGCTCAGGTAGGTGATGCTAACTTTAATGATAAGGATCCTGCCCCAGAAGTGCCTAAAGATGATGATTTGAAGTATTTGATTTCCCAAGTTGTCTAGAAAGAAGTCACTAAATTTTTGAAGGTAAAATCAGTACCTCAAGGGGAGATTGCAAGCTATACTAGCTATGCAGGTATTATTCATCACATTTCTCTCAATGTGTTTGATTTTAAGTTAGAAAATGTTTGGATTATTGACTCAGGAGATGCAAACCATATATTCTATTATTAACCTACCATACAAAACAGTAAAACAAATACATCATATTGGATCTATCACATTGAATTCAAACCTAGGACTTTCACAAGTATTGCATGTTCCAAGTTTTAACTTCAATCTTTTATCTGTTCATAAACTAACCAAAACCTTGAAAATTAAAATAACTTTTTGTGATGACCACTGTCTTTTTTAGGACCTGTGGATTGAAGAGATTTTGGCAGTAGGTAGAATGCGTACAGGTTTGTATATCTTAGATACGACAAGTTTTTCTATAGATACTATTAGGAAATTTCAGTTTAAGAACTATGTGATTCTTTCTGTTGTAAGTTTTGATTGTTCAACCAATTGTACAACCTTCCATATTAATAAAAAGCTTTCTGAATTTTCTTTTCCTTTTCATATTATTCATAATAGATTAGGTCATCCTTGTAGTGATAAATTGCAACATTTATCTCATTTACTTACAATTGAATCTCATAATGAATCTCAAATTTCTTGTATTGTTTGTCCTATGTCCAAGCAATCTAGATTGCCATTTCCTAACAGTTAACATTTATCTTATGTTCCTTTTGAACTAATCCATGTAGATCTTTGGGGAACTTATATGGCTCCATCTATGACTAAGGCTCACTATATGCTTACTATTGTAGAAGACTACACTAGGACTACATGAACTTACCTTATGAAAGTTAAAACTGAAACATTACACTTTCTTAAAAAAGTTTTTTTTTTCCTTAGTCTTTACTCAATTTGAGTCTAAAATCAAAATCCTTAGAAGTGATAATGATATAGAATTCCTAAACCATAATTGCCAACTATTATTTCAAGAATTAAACATTGTTCACTAAAGAACTCTTGTTTATACAACTCAACAAAATGGGATTATAGAAAGGAAACATAAACACCTATTACAAATAGCTAGAGCACTTATGTTTCAATCTCATCTTCCTAAGAAATTTTAGATAGAAGCAATCCTTACTACTATACACATTGTAAACATATTGTCTACCCCTGTTTTAAATTGGAAAACACCATATGAAATGCTTTACCATAAACCACCAGATTATCATTTTCTTAAAAAATTTCAATAAATACCAAGCCTCACAAAGACAAATTTGATAAAGAGCTTATAAGTGTGTCTTTCTTGGCTATATTGTAGGACAAAAGACTTATAAGCTTTATGACCTTGAAAATCATCTCATCTATACTTCTAGGGATGTAGTTTTTTATGAAACCATTTTTCTTTTTAAACACCAACATCATCAATCAAATGTTTCTACTATTCCATATGTACCCAATACATCAATTATTACTGATACAGATCCCTTGTCTATATATGGATCTTTTTCCTAAGAATTATCAATCTCTATCCCTAACACATCTCCACAATCTTCCTCACCAACTACTTACATACCTCTACAATATGAATCATCCCTTATACCTGTCACTAAAGATTTTCCACTCATGGATTTTGTCCCTTCTAATTCATCTGAATCTGATTTTGTTCCTATGCCTCATGTTATTCCCCTTAGGAAAAGTACCAAAATTAAGAATAGGTCTCCTTGGTTACAAGATTTCATTTCATAATGTCCTACTGCTCAAATTAATTCAGTATAGGCTTTTCCAACTAGTTCACTTTATCCTTTGCAAATGTACCCCTCAAACTGTACTACTTACCTTGATTCATCTCATATAAAGTTTATAGCAAATGTGTTTAATGTTTCTGAACCTTATACGTATAATCAATCCAAAATAGACCCCAACTGGGTTGTAGCTATAAAAAAAGAAATTGAGGCATTGAAATTAAATGATACATGGGATTTAGTGGAGTTACCCGTGGTAAAACATAAATAGGGTCTAAATGGGTATATAAGATTAAATACCATCATGATGGTTCCATTGAGAGATACAAAGCTAGGTTAGTAACCAAGGGGTTCAATCAAATAGCTGGGATAGATTATACATATAGTTTCTCTCAAGTGGCTAGGTTGGTACATGTGAGAATGTTTTTAGCTGTTTCAGCTTCTAAGGGTTGGACTTTGCATCAATTAGACATCAAGAGTGCCTTTCTTCATAGGCATATTGATGAAGATCTCTATATAGAACCTCCACTAAATACACATTATCTTCTCTTACCTTGTTTTGCAAGTTAAAAAGATCACTCCATGGTTTAAAACTGGCTTCCAGGCAATGGAACTTGGAATTCACTTCAAAACTGAAAACATTTGGTCTGGTGAAATCTTTAATTGATCATTGCTTATTCACCAAAACTTCATCTCATGGGTTTCTTGCATTGATCATATATGTTGATGATATTTTGGTTACTAGAACACATGAAACTTGTATTATTAATGTTAAACAGTTTCTCAATGGTCAATTTACCATTAAAGATATAGGACCAGCTAAATACTTTATGGAATGTAATACCCTATAAAAGCATACCATAGTTTTTTAATTAAAGTTCTGTATGCGATTTAAAATTATTAAAATGACTAAAGATAATTTTAGAAACTCGGTTAGAGCGAAAACGAAATACTTTTCCGGAAAACGTTGGTGTCAATAACGCTGTAGCAAAAATAGCAGTCCGGTCGATAGATGAATTTCTGATTATGACTAGGAGGTAAATGATTATCTATATGCATGTGTAAATACAGTAAAAAGAAAGAGGTGAAAAATATTTAGGAATACTGAAAAAGTAAGCAATAGCAAAATTGTAAATAAATAGAACTTTGAGGGTATAGTGGAATTTGGACTTTCTGAGTTTTAGAACAGCTCTAAAACTATTTTTATAATAAAGTATTAATAAAAATAAGATGTTTGAATATTCACTTTGAAATCCAAATTCCAAAAGAATCGTCAGAATAAATTACAGAGGGAAATGTGGCAAAAGCATAATTTAAGGAAAGTTTAAGGACCAAAATGAAATTTACCAAATGTGACTTACTATATAAGCCACACTTAGAAAAATTTTGGTCCTTTTTTCCCCATTCTTGTCTGAAAATTTCTTCTCTTCTCCCATCCATTTTCCTTCAATTTTATTGAGGAAAATCCATGGAAACTTAATTCAAACCTTGAACCTTCCATCTTCCATCTATTTGCTACTTTGGAAATAAATAAATTTTCAAGAACAAGTAACTTGAAGATTTCGGCCAAAACATCAAATTTAGGTAAATTGTTACTTTGTTTGATTTTATAGTTGGTTTAGGTTTATTAGATGTTAATTAGATTGGGTAATATATTTAATTGCATCAATTGATGCATATAGCATTTTCCCCCAATTTTCAAACCCTAAACCTAAGTTGTATGAGATGGTTATGTGAAATTGAATTAGTATATGTAAATTGAGTATAGAATATGTTAATTGGAAGTTAATTGATGAGTTATTTATGGTTGGTTTGTTGTAGAAAATACATTTGAGGAAAGTTGCCACTTTTGCCTAATTTGAAGAATTGAAGGCAAATCAATTTTGGTGGCTAATTTGAAGTGTTAGGTGAGTCTTTTATGCATCAATTATCATGCCTAAAGTGTTAGAATGTCAATTGCAATTTATTCCCAAAAGTGACTTGTTGGCCGAACCCTAATTGGCCATTTTTGCCTTGGTTTTGCTTGTTTGTCCTATGGCTTTTCCAAGACAATTTGATCCATTTAATGTTATTTATTGTTGAGTTTATAATACCTATATAATTGCTTATAATGTGTGTTGTTGTTGATACTTAGGGCAATGTTGGAGTTGCACCCAAACCTTGTCAAATTATCCACCCAAAGTTGTCCACCAAGTGTTTGTCAAAATGCCTAGCTCAAAAATCCATAGGCCAGCCATTTGAATGCCATCGTCGCCAGCGACAATGGCATACCAATTGCGTCAACTTTTTGTTCATATATGACCAACTTATATTCCATCCCATTGTTGATTGTCAAACCCTTGGTCATTGTATAATCACTTGTTATTGCTATTCCTTTGGTTCTATTGCTCTTTGAATTGATTGATGATGAATTATTGATACTTGATGATACCATTATTGTGCAATGGTATCTATTGACTTGTTTCTTATTTCTATTATTTTCGATGTGATTTGATAGAGCTGCCGCCCCGACAGGATAGTGGGTACATATTATCGGTATTATGTATAATGTATTGTTATTATGCCCTAGCTGAGAAGGGTTAGCAGTCCTAGCCATAAGACCTGATCCGTCTTATGTTTATTAATATGAGATTGATATGTGTTTCATACATATTCTATGCATTTCATGGCTTTATATCTGTCTTATCCATATGATATACTCTCCATTGATGTGATTGATATGTGTTTCATACATATTCTATGCATTTCATGGCTTTATATCTGTCTTATCCATGTGATATACTCTCCATTGATGTGATTATTGACTTACAATCATATTCTGTACTTGATTCTGTATCCAGAGATTTTTGAGCAGATTGATTTATTTATTTCATTTGCCTATTGTTTATTGATATTCCATTACCTATTTATTGGTCGATGCATATTAGATTCACTGAGTATCTTATATACTCATCCTCTCACTGTTTCCCATCTCCAGGTGAAAAGTAAGAGGCAGATTCCTAGCTTTTATTCCTCCAAGGAATTCTACAGTCTGATAAAAATAGTGTAATTAATTTAAACACTATATCTTTATATATGTGTATTAGATTCTCTATGGGTATTATATAATGATATAGACAAATTGTATTTATAAGTGTATGACATATTTTGGAGTGTAAATGTATATATGTATATGATTATGGTAATTACAGAGAGTAACATAATGAATGATAGAGTAACAGAATGAATAGTGCTTATGTGAGTATATGACTATAGATTGATATATATAGTATGTGATTGTATAGATGTGATGATGGGTTCTACGGGTGTCGGTCGCCTCTGGCATCTCTCACACCTTAGAATCGTCGCGGCTCAAGAGTGGGTCATGATAGAGGCGGTATTAGAGCTCTAGGTTACAGATATCAGAGCATAGGTTACAGATGAAAAGTAACTAGGTTACAGAGGAATAGTAACTAAGTACAGTATGGGTAGAGTTAAGTGAACCATGGAGCATAGAAATTCTTGCATCGTCTTTTGTTGTATTCGTCGAGTATATATGAGCATTCTGCGTTTCTATAATGTATTGAGTATATTGTTCTGTTTTTTGATAGTTTATAGAGATGTCTGACGACAAAGATAGGGATACCAGAGAGGCAGAGGTAGCCTCTAATGAGTCTCTTATCAGAGAATTTTTCATTTCAGAGGAACCATCCAGATCTCGACGGACTACAGAGGAGATAGAGATGAGTGATGACCCCTGGAGGATAGAGATGATGAGGGGAATGATGGACTTATATCGAGAACTAGTAGATTTGAGGCGGGAATGACATAATATACTATCACCTCTAATACCAGCAGCAATGCAACCCACTGTTACACCTGCTGCAGTACCTATTGCTCCATCTCCTATTTAGCCAGCTGTGGTTCTTGGAGAGCCTGTTGTATAGGGAGCCCGCTGAGTTATTGAGGAGGGATAAATTTCTATGTTTAGCTTTCCGAAGCTAAATTTGCCAGAGTTCATAGGTGATAGAGATGATGAGTCGGATGATTTTATTAAGCAGGTTGAGAAGGTAGTTAGGAGACTACCTTGTTCTGATATTAGAGTAGTGAAGCTAGTGGGTTTATTGCTAAAGGGGAAAACCTGGACATGGTTTTCTCGACGGATGGAGCCCAGATTGTATGGTGATCACCTCATACTTGGGCTGAGTTTAGACAGGGGCTGATTGATGAGTTCCTGACAGAAGGGGTAAAGACCAAGAATTTGATACAATTTAAGCAGCTTGAGTAGGGTGGTAGGTCAGTGGAGGAGTATGCTGAGGAGTTTATCAGATTGAGTAGGTATGCTATATAGATTGCTCCTACTGAGGCAGATTTGATTAGCAGGTTCATGAGGGGTCTACATGCCTCATTGCATAATGCCCTAATGGCTACTGAGTTCACATCTCTGACTACTATCATTGACAAGGCTAGTCAGATTGAAGAAAAATACAAGTCAGAGAGAGAAGAGGGATCAGAAGAGGAAGGGAGGACCCAAATCACAGGGTAGGATGGGGGAGAGCAGCTCCCAGCCTAAACGGATTGAGCCAGTACCCAGGTTTGATCAGAGACCTCCATCGGGTAGTCAGAGGAGGAAGACACAGAGTAGAGGACCTCCGGTGCAGTCTGCACCTATTTATTCTCAGAGTTCTTCTAGACCTACTATACATATGCCTAATGCACCTATTTGTGGTTTTTGTGATAGAAGGCACAGAGGGGAGTGTCGACCATAGTTAGGTGCTTGCCTGAAATATGGGCAACATGGTCATTTTATCAGCAGATGTCCCTTGTGGGGTTATTAGCAGCCATCTGTTATAGTTTCTCAGCCTACTGTTCAGATGAGTCAGAATGTTGCCAGAGAGGCTCCTAGTAGGGGGCAGAGGCAGAGGATAGGCACCGAGTAGCAGTCAGGCCCCAGCAGGCAGAGGCCAGGGGAGAGTGTTTGCTGTGAACACTCAGGAGGCATAAAGATAGGACAATGTGGTCACAGATACTATTTTGATACAAAATGAGATTGCTGATGCTTTGTTTGACTCTGATGCTACACATTCATTTGTTTCACCTCAATTTGCACCTAAGTTAAATAAAGATAGATAATTGTTGAGTGTGCCTCTAGTGATAGCTACACCTATGGGAGAGAGTATAGAAGTGGATTATTATTACCCTGCTTATGTGATTGAGATAGATGATAACATTATGCATGCTAATTTGATTGAACTGCCTGTGTTAGAGCTTGATGTGATCCTTAGTTGGATTGGCTGACGACTCATCGTGCAGTTATTGATTGTTATGAGAAGAGGGTTAAATTCCAGCCTGAGGGGCAGCCTGAATTTGAATTCCTGGGTGATCGACGGGAGTTTGGAATCAATTTTGTTTCTAGTATCCAGGCTAGAAGGATGATAGGGAAAGGTTGTTCAGCATACCTGGTTCATGTGATTAATGTGCAGAAGATTTCTATAAATATTAATCAGATACCAGTAGTTCGGGATTTCTTTGATGTCTTCCCACAAAAATTGCCAGGATTGCTTTCAGATAGGGAGATAGAGTTTGAGATAGAGGTATATTCAGGCACCGATCCGATATCCATTCCTCCGTACAAAATAGTACCAGCAGAATTGAAAGAATTAAAGGTGCAGTTGCAAGAGTTATTGGATAGAGGATTTATTAGTATAATACCTGTTAATTTTTTTTTATGTATGTTTGTTGAGATGATTATGGATAGATTAGTGTTTTGAGAATTTCAGAATTTGTGTTTGGGAAAGAAATTGTGAGTCAGTATCATGATCTTAAAGGAATAATTTGGAAAAGTGTAAAATATAAAAGTTGTAAATTTATATCTTATCTTTAAGTTTGTAGAACTATTTTGCAAAAATTTTGTGTGTATGATGAGATATGCTTCCTTGACTAGAACTTGTCTAGTTCGTTATTTCCTGCAGAAAGTCTGAGTATATTTGTTTATTTTGAGAATGTTAGAGGCTGAGTGAGTCAAAAGTGTAAACATGAAAAATGTTTCTTTATGTATTATTTAGATGATTGTAAAATTTCAAAGAGATTGGATAATTGTAGCTCAAGAGAGATCTAATTTAATCAGACCTGCTTGGATAGTACTTGGAGAGTAAAGTCAGGGTGAAATTTAGAAACTTACCATAAATTGTGTAGATCTCCTTTTGATCTGAATTTTGGATATGTTGGACCCCTAAGTGTCTATTTTAAGTGACAAAAAGAATGGAAGAGTTTGGATATTTGTATCTCATTTGCGAGATGATTCAGAGCGAGTTATCGTGGAAGGTTTTCCAGCTCGGCAGTAATAGGTAGTGCGAGCTGGATCCTCGATTTCGAGGTGGATAGAGGCTGGTCGAGCTGGATTAGTGAGAGTTGCCAAAGTGGAGAATTGGTGAAGTGGAAATTGGCGAAGTGAAATTTGCCGAAGTGGGATTTGCCGAAGTGGGATTTGGCGAAGTGGAATTTGCCGAAGTGAAATTTGGCAAAGTGGAGATTGGTGAAGTGGAAATTGCCGAAGTGGAGATTGACAAAATGGAATTTGCCAAAGTGGAAATTGGCGAAGTGAAATTTGCTGAAGTAGGATTTGACGAAGTGGAATTTGGAGAAGTGGGAATTGGCGAAGTGTAATTTGGAGAAGTGGGAATTGGTGAAGTGGAATTTGGCGAAGTGGAAATTTAAGTGAGGCAGTAACTTATTTAAAAGAGAAGTAGTAACCCTTTTTTTTTTATGATAACTTCTTTTCTTTTCTTTTCTTTCTTCTTCATTTCTTCTCCTATCTCTCTCCAATATGTTTTATTTATTTTCTAATGCATTAATACTCAGAATTAATGCATTAAATCATTAAATTAATACATCCAAAGGATTCAATCATCATTTTCAAGTCCAGATCCTTCAAGAAATCATTTTTTGGGGAAATAAGGTGATTTTCTCCAAACTTCATTTTCTTTTTATATTATGATTTTTGGTAGTTAGAATAATTATTTATGAGTTATATAGAACCTATTATGAGCATTTAAAGCTATTAATTTTGATTAATATGGAAGATACCATAATTTATGAATTTTGATAAATAGTGATGTGAATAGTAATTATGTTCTTATTTTTCAAATTTTCTTTAAGAGATGAATTAAATTGATGTTAGGAAATAATAATAGAAATTATAAGATAGTTAAAATTATAAGGAACCATATCATGTATTATTAATTGAGGAAACCCTAATTTATAGAATTTGGGGATTTTGTTTAGGCTTGGACAATTCAAGGAATTGATGATGATTTTTATGTAATCAAGTGTTAAGTTTAATTGTGGAAAGTTTTACTGAGAGGTAAGATATGAATTACATAAATGTATATTTTCTCCTTATGAGATAAATTGTTAAATATTCATATATGTTCTTTATGATATGAAATTTTTATTGGATAATCTCCTTAATGTAATCACTTAATATATAAAAATGACTTGGTTATTTTTCTTGGACCAAGATTATGAACGAGCCTTTGATACGAATATTAAATGGTCTCTTAACCAAATTTGAATTTTTGAGAATATCTTATTATAATGACCTTTTGATATACATATGAATAGAACGCTTTTCCCAATGAGAGTAAATTCATTGGTCCATGTGCACAATGGGAGCCCAGCTGATAGGGTTTTTATCAGTGCTCCACCTGGAGAGGGCTATGAGCTCTAGGCATATGCCCGCGCAAGCATATGTGTTACGTTAAGGTAGTAAGGCTACTGATACATTATGATATGGTATTAGTTCTATCTTATATGTGATTTGATAATGCCATCCTTTTCCATCTAGTGAAGGAGGATATGCGGTGTATTGTGATGCATCGAGAGTAGGGCTTGGTTGCGTGCTTATGCAACATAGTAAGGTGATAGTCTATGCTTCTAGACATTTGAGGAAGCATTAGGTGAATTATCCAACACATGATCTTGAGATGGCTACAGTTGTGTTTGCCCTGAGGATATGAAGACATTATATGTATGGAGAGAAGTGTGAGATCTTCACAGATCACAAGAGTTGGAAATATATATTTCAGTAGAAAGATCTTAACCTTAGGCAAAGAAGGTGGGTTGAATTGCTTTAGGATTATGACTGTGAAATCTTGTATCATCCAAGAAAAGTTAATGTAATGGCAGATGCATTGAGCAATAAGTCTTTGGGAAGCTTAGCCCATATCCAAGTGAGTAGAAGATCATTAGTGAGGAAAATGCAGAGATTGCATTATATGGGAATCAGTTTGGATTTTTCAGATTCAGGAGTGCTTTTAGCATATTTCTAAGTCAAGCCAGTTCTCATTGATCAGATTAGAAAAGCTCAAGACAAAGATCCTCAGCTGGTGAAGCTAAAGAACAATGTGGGATCAGAGAAAGCTCCAGGATTTATTATGACTGATGGCATGTTGAGACATAGTAACAGGTTATGTGTTCCAACAGTTGATGGTTTGAGGAATATTATTCTTAAGGAAGCACATCAAGCCAAGTATAATGTGCATCCAGGTGCAACAAATATGTACCATGACATTAAAAATTCCTATTGGTGGAGTGGAATGAAAAAGGATGTAGCTGAGTTTGTGGCAAGATGTTTGACTTGCCAACAAGTGAAATTTGAGCATCAGAAACCTTCTGGATTACTTCAACAATTACCTTTGCCAAAATGGAAATGGGAGAGAATAACTATGGACTTTGTTATAGGGTTGCCAAGGACTTCAAGTGAGCATGACTCAATATGGGTAATTGTTGATAGATTGACCAAGTCAGCTCACTTTTTGCCAGTCAAGACAACCTACACAACTTCTCAGTATGCACAGATATATATTGATGAGGTAGTGAGACGCCATGAAATACCGGTTTCCATCATATCTAATAAAGGTATCCAGTTTACTTCAAGGTTTTGGCATAAATTACAAGAGTCTTTGGGTACTAAAATTGATTTCAGCACAGTTTTTCATCTGCAGACGGATGGGCAGCCAAAGAGAACTATACAAACTCTAGAAGATATGCTAATGATGTGCATTCTAGATTTTGGAGGAAATTGGGATAAGCACTTGCCATTGATAGAGTTTGCCTACAACAATAACTATCACTCGACTATTCAGATGTCTCCCTATGAAGCTTTATATGGTAGAAGGTATAGGTCTCTTTTGTGTTGGGATGAAGTGGGAGAGAAACATATCGAAGGGCCTAAATTGATTCATTGTACAGTAGAGAAGGTTCCACTCATAAGGGAGACAACCTTCAGTTGACAAAAGAGTTATGTTGATCTGAGGAGGAAAAACCTTCAATTTGTAATTGGAGACTTAATATTCTTAAAGGTCTCGCTTATGAAAGGAGTCTTAAGGTTTGGCAAGAAAGACAAGTTATCTCTAAGATTCATCGGACCATTTGAGATTTTGGATAAGGTTGGAGAGGTTTCATATAGGTTAGCCTTGCCACTAAATTTGGACAGTGTGCATCCAGTATTCCATGTGTCAATGCTTCAAAAGTATGTGACAGATTCTTCTCATGTGTTGTAAGCTCAAGCAGTAGATCTTCAGCAAGACTTGACTTATGAAGAGGTTCCTATGGCAATTGTTGATAAAATGATCAAAAAGTTAAGGAATAAAGAGATAGAAATGGTTAAGGTCTTATCGAAGAATTAAGTAATGGAAGAGTGCACTTGGGAAAGTAAGCAAGCTATGCGAGCTAAGTATCCCCATCTATTTCAAGTTTAAGGTAAGTTCTTTAAATTCGAGGATGAATTTATTTAAGGGGGGAAGAATGTAATACCTGTTAAAAAAAATTTTATGCCTGTTTGTTGAGATGATTGTGGATAGATTAGTGTTTTGAGAATTTCAGAATCTGTATTTGGGAAGGATCTTGTGAGTTAGTTTTCATGATCTTAAAGGAACAATTTGAAAAAATGTAAAACATAAAAGTTTTAGATTATATCTTATCTTTAATTCTGTAAAACCATTTTGTAAAATTTTGTGTGTGTGAGGAGATATACTTCCTCGACTAGAACTTGTCTAGTTTGCTATTTCCTACAGAAAGTCTGAGATTGTTTGTTTATTTTGAGAATGTTAGAGGCTGAGTGAGTCAAAAGTGTAAACATAAAAAATGTTCTTTTATATGATATATAGATGTTTGTCAAATTTCAAAAAGATTGGAGAATTGTAGCTTAAGACAGAACTAATTGAATCAAATCTGCTCGGATAGTACTTGGAGAGTAAAGTCAGGATGAAATTTAGAAATTCACCATAAATTGTGTAAATCTCCTTTTGATCTAAATTTTGGATATGTCAGACCCCTAAGTATTTATTTTAAATTAAAAAAATAATCGAGGAGTTTAGATTTTTGTAGCTCATTTGTGAGCTAGTTAAGTGCGAGTTGACGAGGAAGGTTTTCTAGCTTGACAGAAATAGGTAGTGCGAGCTGTCTCCTCTATTTCGAGGATCAAGATGGAGAGGTAAATATGAAATTTGTATCCTTATGTGTCTAATTTAATTGGAAAAAATAATTGAGGTATTTGGACTTCTCTAGCTCACTCCTGAGCTATTTTAGTAAAAGCTGACGAGGTGGCTAGTGAGGCAGGACTCTAGCTCGCTAAAATGGAAAACATAATAAAGTAGATTCAACTTTGAAAATTCACCATAAATCGAGTTGGACACCTGTTTGACTAAATTTTGGATATGTAGTAGTCTCAGATATTTAGTTTAAGTGACAATAAAAATCGAAACAATTGGAGTTCTCTAGCTCAAAATCGAGTTGGATTAGTGAGAGCTGCGAAGGAAGGATTAGCAAGGAAGAATTTGGCGAGGAAGAATTTGTCGAGGAAATATTGGCGAGGAAAAATTTGGCAAGGAAGGATTGGAGAGGAAGAATTTGGTAAGGAAGGATTGGCGAGGAAGGATTTGGTGAGAAATGATTTTAGTAAGGCAGTAGCCTATTTAAAAGAGAAGCAGTAGTCATTTTTTCATTCACGATAACTTCTTCTTTTTTCTTTCTTTCTTCTTCGTTTCTTCTCCTATCTCTCTCCAATCTGTCCCATTTGATTTCTATGGCATTAATACTCAAAATTAATGCATTAAATTATTAAATTAACACTTTCAAAGACTTCAATCATTATTTTCAAGTTAAGATCCTTCAAGAAATCATTTTTTGGGGAAATAAGGTAATTTTCTCCAAACTTCATTTTCTTTTTAGATTAAGATTTTTGGTAGTTAGAATAGTTATTTATGAGTTATATAGAACCTATTATGAGCATTTAAGGCTATTAAATATGGTTAATATGGAAGATACAAGAATTTATGAATTTTGATGAATAGTGATGTGAACAGTAATTATGTTCTTAATTTTCAAATTTTATTTAAGAGATGAATTAAATTGATGTTAGGAAACAATAATAGAGACTATAAGATGGTTAAAATTATAAGGAACCATATTATGTATTATTAATTAAAGAAACCCTAATTTATAGAATTTGAAAATTTTGATTAGGCTTGGACAATTCAAGGAATTGATGAGGATTTTCATTTAATCAATTATTGAGCTTAATTGTGGAAAGTTTTGCTGAGAGGTAAGTTATGAATTACATAAATGTATTATTTCTCCTTATGAGATGATTTGTTAAATATTCATATACGTTCTTTATGGTATGAAATTCTTACTTGATATCCTCCTTAATGTAATCACTTAATATATAAGAATGACCTGGTTATTTTTTTCTTGGACCAAAATCATAAACGAGCCTTTGATAAGAATGTCAAATGGTCTATTGACCAATTTGAATTTTTGAGAATACCTTATTATAATGATCTTTGGATATACATATGTATAAAATATTTTTCCCAATAAGAGTAAATTCATTGGTCCATGTGCACAATGAGAGCCCAGCTGATAAGGTTTTTATTAGTGTTCCACCTAGAGGGGGCCACAAGTTCTAGGCATATGCCCACGTAAGCATATGTGTTACGTTAAGGTAGCAAGGCTACTGATACGTTATGATATGATATTAGTTCTATCTTATATGTGATTTAATAATGCCACCCTTTGCAGGCATTCTTATGTTCTAAATGAGAACCATGATTTAATTTATGATATGATTTCATAGTGCTTTTTGTTGTAAGCACCCATGTTCTTTTTTTTTTTTTTTCAAGTATAAGCTTAAGATTCTTTCATGCCCAAACATATGTATATGTATATGTTCATGATTTGATACTCAGATTCTTGGTTAACCTAAAGCGTTAATGTTATTCATATATTATTGAGTTGAAGGCTCACCCCTCTTCTGCTGTTTCAGGAGTTAGTATAGCTCGAAAGATAGCTAATCCAGAGGATAGAGCTTCTTGACTTCTTTTTCACAAGAAAGCTTGGATGTAATTATTTTTGGATATTAGTTTTGTTATGTATATATATAATCATGTCTATTAAGAAGTATTCTTTTAGAGCTCGGTAGATAGATATGAATGGTTTGATTTTGTTGCCATAGATGGCATTTGTAGACTCTCCTTTGTTCCATATTGATGTAAGTACTGTCTTTTGATCGATAGAGAACAAGTGGAGA